>APFE031303442.1:102792-127262 GCA_000404065.3 Pinus taeda | reverse complement strand
TCTAATGCAAGATGAAAGACCCATTTCTTTTGAAAGTCGTCCAATCAAGGGAAAGTTTTTAAGCAAAGCTATTTATGAAAAGGAAATGTTGGCAATACTCCATGCACTTAAGAAATGGCGACCCTACCTAATGGGAAGACACTTCAAGGTAAAAACGGATCATGATAGCCTTAAATACTTTTGAGAACAAAGATTATCCTCTGAAGAGCAACAAAAGTGGGTCACAAAGATGTTGGGTTATGACTTTGAAATCATCTACAAAAAAGGGAAGCAAAATGTGGTGACAGATGCACTCTCAAGAAAGGATGAGGATGTGGAAGCATTGTTGTGTGCCATTTCTATTATCCAACCAGATTGGATAAATGAAGCAAGGGAGGAATGGAAGAATGAAGAAGAACTGTGGGCACTTATTCGAAAGCTACAACAAGATTCCAGTACGTCCGATACATTTAGCTGGAAAAATGATTTGTTATGGTACAAAGATCGCTTATACCTCTGTAAGAATTCCCAGCTAAAACAAAAGATTCTTATGGAATTGCACACTTCTCCCTTAGGAGGGCACTCAGGATTTTTAAAAACTTACCACAGGTTAAGAAGGAATTTTTTTGGGATGGCCTTAAATCAGATATTCAAAAGTTTGTGGCGGAATGTTTGGTTTGCCAACAAAATAAAGTTGAAACAATAAGACACCGGGCACTACTACAACCTTTATCCATTCGAAGCCAACGTTGGGAGGAGGTTTTCAATGGATTTTACACGGTTTACCCAAGTTTGAGGGAAAGGTGTCGATCATGGTGGTAGTTGACAGACTTACAAGTATTGCACACTTTGTGCATTATCACATCCATTTAAAGCCAATACAGTTTCTACTGCATTTATGGAAACAATTCAAAAGCTACATGGAAACCCAAAGATTATTGTAAGTGACAGAGATCCCATTTTCACTGGAAATTTTTGGACAGAATTATTTTCTTGTCTTGGTACTCAGTTAGCTCATAGCTCATCTTATCATCCTCAATCTGATGGGCAAACTGAGATAGTAAACAAATGTTTGGAAGGATATCTTCGTTGCTTTGTATCTGATAAACAGACACAATGGGTCAAATGGTTGCCTCTGGCTGAATGGTGTTATAACACTTCCTTCCATACAACAACAAAAATGACCCCATTTATGGCACTTTATGGGTATCAACCACCATCCATCACATCATATTTAAGAGAAAATTCTAAGGTTCAAGCAGTGGAACATCACATCGAACATCAACAACAAGTCCTCCAACTCTTAAAGGATAACCTCGTGTTGGCACAAAATAGAATGAAACAACAGGCAGATCAACATCCAGTGAAAGAAGTTTTGTTGTAGGTGATTGGGTATTTCTACGGCTACAACCATATAAGCAAATGTCCCTCAAGCAAGGTAAGAAGGATAATAAATTATCACCAAAGTATTATGGTCCATACAAGGTGTTGCAAAAGATTGGTACTATGGCATACAAATTGGAGCTTCCTACAGTTTCTTGATTGCACTTAGTTTTCCATGTTTCATGTTTAAAGAAGGTTATACGTGAAAAGCTCCCGGTTCAAACAATATTGCGAGAACTTGAGGAGGAAGGAAAAATTATATTGGAACCGGAAGCAGTCACAGAAACAAGAACTCGACAGCTACGAAATCGATCAATTTCGGAGTATCTTATCAAGTGGAAGAACTTATCTGCTGAATATTCCACATAGGAGGATGAGAATTTTATACAGAAGCATCCAGAACTACTCAAGCGTTGAGGAAAACACTTTTTTTGAAGGAGAGGGGCATGTTGGGTCCCCATAATACTAGTGATTATCCCATTACTAATGTAGTTGTGCCCCTTATTAATACTGTTGTGCCCATATTGTTACTATTGTGCCCCACAGAAGCCCACTATTGTTATTATTGTGCCCTTACATTATTATTGTTATGTAGCCTCTAATTATGTTATGACCCCTTGACTCCTATATAGAGAAAGGAGGTCTTTTCATTTGTATCATCCAAGAATTGTTCATTCATGTAATGTAAAGGAGGTTACCCCCTTGAAAGAGGCTGAATTATAAGGCATTGATCTATCTTTTCTATCTTTTCTTGAGCTGGTTTCATAACATTGGTTGCCTAAATGCTGCCCATTTTGCTAAGGAGAAAGGATTGCTTCAAGATCTTGGTTAGGACTTGGAAACTCACCTAAAGGAGGCTTGCAACATCAAGGGTGAAGTGGTTATATGCTTCCCTTACTTTCTATTAATAAAACATTATGTTCTTTCCATAAGTGAGTAAATTATTACTCATTTAGTATGGTACTCCTTGACTTGTCACATAGTTTATGTTAGAATGAATTATGATATGTATGCCTTTGTCATCTCTATTTATCTTCCTAGTAGGTATTCATCCACAACGACATAGAGAGGATTGAACTTGGAAGCGAGAATATTGCGGACGACATCAACGGGTGTTAGCATCAGAGCGAGATAGGTCATCTATCCTCCTTTGTATTTTCTTATATAAACTAGGAAAGTTTGCACATATTTGTCTATTTTGTTTCTAGATCCTCACATAGGACTACGGGGATCATTTCTGTCTATAGAAAGGATTGTCTGCACAATAGATAAGTATGAACACATGTGGGAAACATGGTAGTAGTAGTGATATTTCCATTTGATAAGTTAACCCCCTGAAAGGCACTTGGCTCACTGGTAAAAGGCATTCCCATTGATGTATAACTACCCCAAGGATTAAATGATCCCATAAAAACACTATTTTCACTAAAATGACTAGGAATAAGTATAGAACACATTGGAAAATCCACTGTAGATGATTGTCCCATATTAGAGATAGTGACCATAAGAATATTGAAATTAGGTGCGAACCACCCAACTCCCATATGTGGGCTTTGAATTATCCTTGTATCTATTATAAAACCAGCTCACAAAAATATAGAAAAGAGAGATCAACACCTTCTAAATAAGCTTCTTCAAGGGGGAAACCTCCTTTACATTACACCAATGAAAAATTATTGGATGATACAAATGACAAGACCTCCTTTCTATATATAGGAGTCTAAGGGGTCATAATATAATCAGAGCCGACATAACAATAATAATGTAAGGGCACAACAATAACAAATAGTGGGCTTCTATGAGGAACAATAATAACAATATGGGACTACATGGGCACAACAATATAATAAGGGGCGTTGTACTAATATATAAGGTGTTTACCTAGTAGTAGAGGGACCTAACATGCCCCTCTCCTTCAAAAAGTGTTGTCCTCAACGCTTGAGTAGTTATGGATAAATTATAATCCTTCCATGTGGAATCTTCAGCGGGTAAGTTCTTCCACTTGATGAGATACTCTGAAATTGATCGATTTCATAGATGTTGATTTCTTGTTTATGTGACTGCTTCAGGTTCCAATATGATTTTTCCTTCCTCCTCAAGTTTTGGCAATATTATTTGAACTAGGATCTTCTGCAACTTTTGAATGAGTGGCCACACTTCTTCGTCATTCTTCCATTCATCCCTTGCTTCATTTATCCAATCTAGTTGGATAATAGAAATAGCACAAAACAATGCTTCCACATCCTCATCTTTTGTTAGGCCCCTATACTACTAGTGTAACCCCTTATTGTTATTAGTACAACCCACTTATTATATTTATGTACCCATGTAGTGCCCATATTGTTACTATTGTGCCTCATAAAAGCCCACTATTGTTATTATTGTGCCCTTACATTATATTGTTATGTCGGCTCTAATTATGTGATGACCCCTTAGACTCCTCTGAAAGGAGGTCTTTTCATTTGTATCATCCAAGAATTGGTCATTTGTGTAATGTAAAGGAGGTTGCCCCCTCGAAGACGCTGAATTCTAAGGCATTTATCTCTCTTTTCTATCTTTTTGTGAGCTGGTTTCATAACATTTGGTATCAGAGCTTTGGGCTCTAGGGTTTCGCTGCTCCAAACAGGTCATCATGGCATTTTCACTATAACTTTTTTTCTGCAACGTTTCAGATGCTAAAAAAAAAAAAACCATTTGAGAAGAAATCGCGTTGAATCGCAAGTCCAAATTTCAGAGCTTATCGCGCTATATGTACGGAGATATGAGCTGAGGAAGTTGGTCTTTTTGCAGACTCCTGAATTACATTCCAAACAGGTGACCTAGGGAAAATCATCATAACTTTCTCTCTGAGTATCGGATTAAACCTTCGTAAAAAGGTATAGAAAAAGGACAGACTATAGTTTTGTGTATATTTTTTTCAGTGCCAAAGGGCGAAACAGTGACACGTGGAACTTCATACAAGTTCGCTCTTATGGAAAGGTCTATAGTCAGGTCATCTTGGGAGATTGTGCATAACATTTTCTTGGAGAATCCAATTTGGATCAGACTAGTGGCATTGGAAAGAGGACGCAGAGGGATACTACAAGTCACAATTTCAGGAATTAAAGATCCAAAAGTACAGGGTTACAGTCGTTTCAAGATCGAGCTCATAAAATCAAGAAAAAGCGAGATGAGGAAGTTTGATGGCAAGGATCTGGTAAATTGGATACTTCAGATGCAACAATATTTTGATCTACATGGTGTACCAATGTTACAAAAGGTATATATTGCATGTTCATATTTAGAACTGGATCAGTTTTTATCGTATGAAGGGCTTTGTTCTCGTAAACAACTTGTTACGTGGTCAATTTTCATGGAGGAAATGATATCACATTATGAGGACACAAAGAGCAACACCACAATAATTGGAAAGCGTAAAAGGGCTTTATGACATAGTGGAAAGAAAAATTATGGAAACCAGGAACCATACCCCTCACAACTATAAAGATGCAAGTGTTGTTTCTCCTAGCCTTCCACAACCTACAACGATTACACCACAACAATTGGAAGAAAAAAGAGAAAAAGGGCTTTGTTACAATTGTGATAGAAAATGCACTAAAGGTCATAAGTGTGTCGAGAAGAAATTATTTTACATAGAATATGAAGAGGAGGAAGAAAAGGATCAAGAAACATCACAAGAAGAGAATATACGCCAGGACCCCACCCCAAAGAAAGAAGAAATGAATCAGACCATATCTTGTAAATCATTGGCAAGAATTACCACTCCTAAAACTCTCAAGATAGAAGGACATATCAAGAAGAAAAAGGTGCAAGAAGTGAAAGATCACATCGAGAAAGAAGAAATGAATCCAACCATATGTTGTTATTCATTGGTCGAAATTACCACTCCTCAAACTATCAAGATAGAAGGACATATCAAGAAGAAAAAGGTTCAAGCAGTGAAAGATCACATCGAGCATCAACCACAAGTTCTCCAACTTTTAAAGGATAACACCACTTCAGTGCAAAATCAAACGAAACAACAGGTAGATCAACATTGTAGTGAAAAATGTTTTGATGTAGGTGATTGGGTATTTTTACTGTACATCTCAAGCAAGCTATTTATGAGAAGGAAATGTTGGCAATACTACATGCACTTAAAAAATGGCGACCTTACCGAATGGGAAGACTATTCAAGGATGAGGATGTGGAAGCATTGTTTTGTGCTATTTCCATTATCCAACCAGATTGGATAAACGAAGCAAGGGATGAATGGAAGAAGGACGAAGAAGTATGGCCACTTATTCAAAAGTTGCAAAAGATCCCAATTCAAACAATATTGCCAAAAAATGAAGAGGAAGGAAAAATCATATTGGAACCTGGAGCAGTCACAGAATCAAGAACCCAACAACTACGAAATCGATCAATTTCAGAGTATCTCATCAAGTGGAAGAACTTACCTGCTAAAGATTCGACATTGGAGGGCAAGAATTTTACACAGAAGCATCAAGAACTACTCAAGCGTTGAGGACAACGCTTTTTGGAGGAGAGGGGCATGTTAGGCCCCTATACTACTATTGTAATCCCTTATTGTTATTAGTACAACCCACTTATTATATTGATGTACCCATGTAGTGTCCATATTGTTACTATTGTGCCCCATAGAAGCCCACTATTATTATTATTGTGCCCTTAAATTATTATTGTTATGTCGGCTCTAATTATGTTATGACCCCTTAGACTCCTATATAGAGAAAGGAGGTATTTTCATTTGTATCATCGAAGAATTGTTCATTTATGTAATGTAAAGGAAGTTTCCCCCTCGAAGAGGCTAAATTCTAAGGCGTGGATCTATCTTTTCTATCTTTTTCTTGAGCTGGTTCCATAACATCAACTCTGTGCTGCACTGTGATTCTAACTTCAAATTCTTGAATTATGATACTAGTGATTTCTTAATATCATCGAATGAAGAAGACATATTAGTCATAGATTACTTCATGTACCATGTCAATGCTCTTTCCTATAGTGTTGTGATGAGTTACACCTTATTTACATCTTCATCAATGATCTGTCTTGCTTTCCATACTCCATCAGTTACAAACCATAACTCGTAAGGGTCCTCTGATCGAAGTCCTTTAAAGATAGGTAGCTTAATTTCATTGGCCATTTTTCTTATCGGGGATCTAGGTGGAGGGGGAGGGGGAGTAGGGGAATTACGGGGAGGGGGATGGAAGGTAAGGAGAGTAGATGGATGGGGAATCCCAAAGATGCCTTGATTTTTCTTGAATCCTAACTTCAACACACCTTTAGGATGGGAGGGGGAATGCCTCGAGGTTGCGGGATTACTTCTTTCTTATTCAATCTCGGATCCACCTAACAAGGGGATATAGTTAATATCAAGAAAGTTCTTCGGTTTGTGATCTACTTTATACCATTTTCCACTTCGTGTAGGCCCTAGTTCAGAGTTATTCCCTCTTTTCCCAAACATTAATCTGATTGCATTTGTAGTACTCCCTTTTCACATAAAATAATTTTAATCCACAACTTCAAAGCGTTTAGGTACTTACCTCGCCGACCCTTGAAAAATCTCCACTCAGCTTCATTGTAAGATACAATTGTGTCTATTTTGAATTCAATAATAAATCCACCTAGGATACTGTCAATCCAAAAATCAACTGCTCGCGAAGAAGATCTCGTGATGTTCTTTATAAAGATGCTTTTGCAACCAGGCTTTAGCCGACAATCATGGATTACTGTTTTCCTGAACTAGAAATTCTCTCTCTTTTTGTTCAACCCACTCTTGGATTCCCTTCTTTGATAGACATAAAACCATATCCCTCAAACAAATCTTTGCCCAAAAAACAGAACCATTTGTTGGCTCAGGGATTCTTGGACCCAAGTTCAAAGTGTTCAGGGCACTGAAAAAACCCTCAGCCACTGGCCCTTTCAACAACAACCCATAAGCATATCACAGTCTCATCCGAAGCAGTTATGGGAGGTTGTAGAACTAGGTTTTTGCAGACAAAGGGATATGCACATTGTGGCACCTGTGTGTTTACTTATGTTTTATACCTATCTACAACTTTGCATACATAAAATACTTCATGATGATGCTTTACTTCACATATTTGTACTTATTGCATAAACATATTAGAAAATAGTATAACATATATTCTTTTGCATAATTCAGTAAAAATCATGCATCACAGTATCTATAAACATAGATATACAATATTTTTCCAAACATATTCTTCTTTGTTAAGATAGATGTTCAATGCATACAAATTCTTCAACCTGCACACCAAGCTGCAAGTGGTTTATGCACTTAGCTACAAACTCTTCAAGGGCTGCACGCACTCAGTTGTGAAGTCTTCTCTTAAGGCCCAAAATACAGGCTAAATACATAAGATATGATCAATGATTCATATATGACTTCTACTTTCAAAAAAGTATTACATATCCTTATATAGATTCCATTACTACAAAACTATGGTCGACATACTATGGATCCGACAAAACAATGAACTAACACCCGATGCTTGTTACAACATAAGGGGATTCGACCCACGCCAAAGCCCCAAGACACTACGTGATTAATATAACTTCGCAGGCTTCGTACACTCTGCTCCTCAAAATGCAGAGTCTTTGACCAAAACTGGACCAAGTTGGTCTTTTCGCAATAGAGTGAGAATAGAATAAGAGTGCCAAAGACTAAAATGAGAAAATGTAACCAACCAAAAGATGTGAAATGATCCTCAGAAGCCTTTTTATGATTGAGGCCTCTATTTTCTTCAATTTACTCTATTTTTCCTTCAATTTTCCTAACATGCAATTATGTGACCTTTCACATTCCCTTTCTCCTATTTTCCTTTATTTTCATAAATAAATGCCAATAAATGGCACTTTTCCTTTTCCAATTTTCATAGCCATTTATTAATCGCTAGTGATCCCCATCACTATGTTTTCCCCAACATTCAGCTTGGAATACGTGTCCCATGACCTTGGTTATTATTTTTATTTATTTACATATGAAATCAACCAGGGGTTGTTACAAAGACAATGGTAATATTGCAGAAGTATTTTACTAGCCAAAACTCTGAGAAGATGTTGGAAAATATATCATATCCTACATTTCTTGTGTCATCGCCAGGCCAACCATTAAGAAGCAAGGCATGTGCACTCCTCTTCCTACTCCTAACCAGCCTTGGGTATCCATCTCCATGGACTCTATGTCCAACCTTCCTTCTACTAAGCATGGTAATGACTGTCTATTTATGGTCATTGATGGATTTTCTAAGATGGCCATATTGCTTGCCTACAAGAAGATTATCACATTAGAAGCCACTACAAAGCTCTTCTTCAAAATAGTATGGGTAAATTTTGGGATCTTGTACACCATTATATTAGATCAGGATAGCAAGTTCCTAAGCACATCTTTGTTGATCATCTGGTCATTTTTGGACACTAATCTCACCAAATTGACTGCATTCCAACCCTATACTGATGTCTAGACATAGGTCGCCAACAGGATGATAATGTACATACTAAGCATGTAAAAATATAAGAATTTACAAACATGGGATGAGAGTCTCCAATACATGAAACACTATTACAAGAGAGCTCTCCATAGATCAACTAGCTATAGATCATTTCAGGTGGGCCTAGGATTCAACCATTGTGTCTCATTGGTGTTGCAATGCCTCTTGCAACTACATAGAAAAAATATCTGAAGCTAATAAGGCCATCAAATTTTTTGAACATATTTAGCACATCCATTAGTAGGTTCAAGATATCCTGAATGAATTCAATACTAATTAGAAACAAATTCATGATCAACATTAGGTGCTACATAATTTTGAAGTGGGTGATAAGGTTTGGTTGCATTTGTAAAAGGAATGCCTTGCTACATCCCATCAGAAGCTTCGACCACTCCAATACTTCTTATAATCCATCACCAAGGTTATAAGTAACAATTCTTTTGAGCTAAGTATCCTATCATTCCATGGCTTGCACCTACTATTCAATGTGGACCACATTCAGCCATAATTTCTACGATATACCCTAACTTTAGGCTTTTATGTAATTAATTGTGTATATGTGCGTTTCCTTTTCAAATATTTAAAGTCTTAAAAACATGTGAATAATTTAGTTATTAGTATTTATTACTGATAATGAAAGGTTGTAAATTTGTATTTTTTGATGTTTTCTTTTTATGAATAAAGAAGTATAGAAAATTAATTGTGGAGTATTTTTGGCTGAAGGAGATGATGCTGCAAATTGGTAAAGAATATTTACTACACATTAATAAGTCATAGGAATCTAATCTAGATTATTATATTTATAGAGAAATTATGAAATCTACCAATTAATTGTTATTCTAAGAGACAAGATGATGTCTTTGGGAGTGGGAAACATAATCTCTTTAATGACCTAGTAACTACCTGTTGGCTTAGGGGTCCTGACCCAGGTTCAGAGTTAGTTGTGCCAACCAACAAATCCCTACACTACTAGCCCTTTTGGAAACAACCTCACCCGAAGAAGTATGGGGGGATGTAAGCACTAAGTTTCTACATATAGAGATTAGTGTGACATCCTTTAGCACCTCAAAAATTCCTTCGCATAGATCGATAAGCCCTTAGGGCTTGGTACTGCAACCCTATTAAAACAACCTCTAGACCTTCACGAAGGTCTACAATCAGCCTTTGTGGACCCTTAGCAATCAATTTATCCCCTTACGCGCATCAAAGAACAAACCTTAATTGGTGTTCACGTAAACCCACTTAAGTTATTTAGCAAATATAATAGAATTCATCGCAGTCTTCGCGAAAGTACTTAACATAAATTGTGTACATTTATTAAGACTTATTCAAGAGAATCATGCATCATTAGATCAATATTTCATAAACACATTATTCATCCACATCATATATCTTAAATAGAAGTAAATAGAGATAAACAGATATACACAATATTTCTTTGGTAACTTTCTTTATTTATCTTCAATTTAGCTTTACAAACTCAAAACTACCTTGTGCACTCAGCTGCAGGGGTCCATGCACTCAGCTACAGACTCTACCTAGGCCTCTGCACACTCAGCTACAGAGTCTTTCTCTCCTATCTGACCCACTTCTCTATGTTATCACTTATCTTCTATTAACCAATTACATCCACGATCTAACATCACTTGCCTTAGAATCTCTAATACACACCTATTTATAGCCTTTTACATATAATCCCATGGTCTGCGAAAAATGGGTGGATCTCAAAACTAACTCAAACTTTACATAGCAAGGGGTTAAAACCCTTTTAACTCCTAATCATCTATGCTCTATGCATCCACATATTGTGGAGACTTTACATTAGTTAAAAAAATACATGACAACTTGGGTTATCTTAACCCCAAAACTGACCCAGGGTACCCCATCCCAATAGGCCCCCAGCACAAAGATTGTGAATCATCCTCGAGTCACTCAGCTGGCATTATGATATTGATTCGAAGATCCCCCAGCTCTAACTAGATCATGGCAACTTTGGCAGTGCTCTGAGCAGCTACCTGCTTGACCTCCTCCACTAAATTCTCTATAGATGGCCCTTCTGTGGTCAGCCTCATTGTCTACTACATCTGCTGCAATTTGTTAAACTTGTCCTGGATGGTGGTCATAAATTGATAAGCCTCTTCCAACCATGGCTACAACTTGGCCTTTAACAAGGCATCCTTCTTCTTTGCTTCTTCTACCTGTGCAAGGAGCTGCTTCCCCTCCTATAATTTGGTTAGGCATTGTGCTGGTGCAATGGAGCATGACATTGCCCTAACTTTGTCATACTATCGCTGCAGCTCCCTGACTTCCATATTTAGTGTCTACAGGTTTGGATCCTCCTGCAGATTTGTCACCAACTCCATTGCTTTCTCAAATAATGTTGTACAGTTAGCGACTATGGCATCCAAAGTGTCCATTCCTTCCTTTATTGTGGCTTCGTGCTACTCCCAGACCTCCGACGGATTTGTGGGCTACAACTTTAATTGCATCTCAGTGATCTTCATGTTGAGTCAAACTAAACTCGGTTAACCTCAGCTTTGGCTTCGTGCACACCAGCATCTAGTTTTCTAATCTTTTCTTCTAGCTGTACATCCTTGGGGATATGAAGCTCAAGCATTCTCTCACATACCTCCATGAATGCTGACTCTAGTCATGAACTGTGCCCCTGGAGCATCTCATTCTCCTATAGAACCTGCATCTTTTTAACGAATAGCTGCTGATTATTGACTTTCATTTCACTCACAACACTAAATGCTCGATGTTCCTTGATGTGAAGCTCTTCCATGACTCCCTATAGTAATTCATGGAATGACTCGAGTGATATCGTAGCAAGGTTCAGGCCCATATTTGGGACTTTGTCAATGAGGGCGCTATGTTCCTTGGTGTCGGTGTAGACTAAACCTGTAGGAAACAGGAACACTCTTGTAGCCACAAGACCATCTCTGCGGTTGTACTCTTACCACATGCCAAATTGCCTTGTGCGCCACTCACCTTACCAACATCTTCTTGGATCTTGGTTGCTTGGAGCTGCAACTCTCAGAGATCCTTTTGAACTCCTTCCAATGTCTACATGTACTGTTGTTCCAACTGTTGCAGTACTTTTGTTGCAGCATCCCTGACTTTATCACCGATCTCATCCAGATCGATTTATTTGAGAACCATGGGATCAACCTATGTTTTCTAGGTTTTTTTATTTTTCCTCGATCCACCTTGTTGCTCCAGTTCACACCTTTTCAGAATTAAGGGGGTGTGCTACACTTCCTCGCCTCTGCCACCTTGTCCTGTAAGATCTTTTTTCTTCTGCGTCTGGCGAAGGTGACTTGTCACCTTTCTGGGACTCTTATTGCTCTTGTTCTACCTTCTCTTTGGTAGCGCGCTCCTTCTCAACACAGACCTTCTGTCCAACATATTTATTTTCCTGCACGACCAGGTTCTACACAACCTACTTAGCTGCCTCCTTCCTTTTCTTCGTAACAGTACTCTCCACACCCATGCTTGGCCCAACAACTAGATTTGAAGGGGTGTGCCACTCTGTGGCCCATCTTGCTACCACCTCTTGTACATCCGTCTCTATTTCCAAATATGGTAAGTCATGCCACTTATGCACTAGATCCTTCCACAGCAGGATATACACCCTGTGAAAGTAAGCCTTGAATGTTACGTAGGTTGATAGCTGCATGTACAAGGTTGGGGACAACCTCAGACGCTGGTTAATGGCCATGCAGAGACTCGCTTCCATCAGGACCCAAAATATTTTTGTCTCAGTGATCCATGTGGGGTCCTTGGTAGACCATAAGGAGGCGAATTACGCCACCTCCAACAATCCTTCCTCAAGCAGAGGAAACTAACTATCCTCTAGCAGTTCCCATGCGACCAACACAATAGACAGTAATAACCAAGTGTAATGCAACGACTTGGTTTCATCCCAGGCCTCGCGGAAATTCATGAGGAACTCATAACAAAGGTATCTGGACCAATTGAACTGTACGCCTTTCACACACTGAACAACTAGGGACACTACGAGCATCGAAACTTTATCCATGCAGGATTTCCTCATCACCTTTTTGGCTAATATATGTGCAGCCAATTGGACTGTGGAGTCTGAGATAGATAAAATTGAGTACCCACGTGACTTCTTTATGAGTTTTTAATCTTTCTTCATTCTTTCTGCAAGCTCCTTCTACCCCTTCTTTTCACAAAATTCCTTGGGTAGGTTCAGACCTTCATATGGAAGGTGCATAATCCCGTGAATGACCATATCTATGATGGGTATAGGCCCTCCTAGCCATAGGCACCCATCGAGCACCACTGTAAGTAGCTGTCGTATACAAATTGTGTTAATGGGGGTGTGGTGGTAATTTGGCACCCATAGCAAACTGAGCAATCCTGATTGCTCGACACTCCAAACCCATTCCTTTGTTTCCAGCACTGTAACACTTGTTTCCTCATAATAAACTCGCTTCATGTATTTGTCCATCGCTAAGTGTGGGAACTTAGCGTGATCCACAAGGTCCCAATCCTCCATCTTCAATAGTGGGACTCATGTGAGCCACAAACCTTCAAAAGGAGCCTACTTAGGTAGTAGGGGCATGGAAATGGTGAATTTCTCCGAGTCTAGGTGCTTTGTGATCTTCACCTTTCTTTTTCTCAGAGGGATATACCCAAGTATATTTGTTATAAGTTCCACACCCTCAACGTTAATATGTTCCGTTCCCTGACCTTCTTCCACCTCCATGTCTGCAACCTTTTTCTTACCTTTTGTTGGCTGCTTATCTTTCTTCTGTGTTGGTGTCATGGTATGCTTCCTTGGGAAAGCACGTTCCTACGCCGACTCTTTCTGCTTCTCCTTTGTTGCAGGTTGCTTTTCTTTTGCGATAGGTTGCTTGTCTTTCGCCATGGACTGTTTTGGCCTTTGTGACCTCGGCGTCGTGGGAACCGTAGGTGTAGCTTTAGCACTAGATACTTTAGGTCCTGGAGCATCAGATACAACTACTTTTGAACTCAAGGCTTCAGTGGGGTTGGTAGCAGTCATCCTCTCCATAAACAAATCATGGGCTTCATGAGAAATGTCTCTGTGTGCGAAGAAGTCATCCCAAAACACATGGCTCATGAGCGACAGGCAAAAAATTTCAACAACAACTCTAAGGGCACAAAGTGTTCTCTATTGGGCCAACATGCAAAATTTATAGGGGGTTTGAATTCAAATCCGTCCGTTCCCTCCAAAAGTGGACAATTAATGCTGTTTTGGCAGTAGATCTTTAAATATTTCTGCCTTAAATGCCACCAGACCGCTCCTCTTAACCATCTTCTGGCTGTCAAGTCATGAATAGTCACTCCAATGGTCACTTTTCTATTATGTTACGTGGCACCTCCCTTCATGGCACAGCACCCCGTGTGCAACTCCTTAGATTGCATCTGCATTATCTTTCACGCAACCCGCTTGTTGTGGAGTCCTCCAAACCTGGTAGTGTAGTTTATAGTCCCACACTCCCTTGTAACCTTCTGGATCACTAAGGCTATCTTGTCACCATATATTCATTGTGAAGGATCGCTTGTATACAACTTCAAATGACTCCCTTGAACTCTTCCTAGAATAGGTTCTCCATTCAACTTCGCAAGTTGAACTGCACTTCCATTTGTAATTTCTTTCATAATATATGGCCCTAGCCAATGCATCTAAAATTTCCCCTGAAACTTAGTGAATTTACTATCATATAACAAGACAAGATCATTTACCTTGAATGTGTGAAGCTTGATGTGGCGATCGTGCCATGCTTTTCCATGTTCCTTCTGTACTTGATGATGGAATCATGCCAAGAATCAGTCCTCTTCAAGATCCATCAGGTACGCGATTCGTTCCTCCAAGGCTTCATGATCTGCCATACCTGTTAGAGGTTCTATTCACATACTAGGCATAATATACTCCATCGACATTACAACTTCTACACCACATACCAATCTGAATGACATTTTTCCAGTTAGCTTCTTGCAAGTAGTCCTATACGCCCATAGTACTGCAAGTACGCACACATCCTAGTCATTTTGCTACATGTTGCAGATATTCGTTAGGGCATTGTAAACAAGCTTGTTGAAGGTTTCAACAGTTCCATTGGCATGTGCATGACACAATGTACTCTTCTGATGGTAGACCTAGAATTCTTCGGTCAACGAGCATATCGTTTCGTTCAGAAAGTGCATATCTCTATCTCTCATCAACACTTTTGGGTATCCAACTCGAGTTAAGACATACTCAAACAAAATTTTTGTTGCTGTACCATTGTAAAATCCTTAACTGGTTGTGCCTTTACCCATCTGGTTAGATATTCTGTCACGGTGATGATATAGTGCGCACCAGTTTTCTTCCTTGGGGCCTAAATTGGCCCAATGAAATCAATCACCCATTTCTCAAATGGCTTCAATGATACTTGAGGTTGTAATGGAAATTCATCCCTTCGTGATGGTCTACCCATTCTCTGACATGCATCGCATGCCTTACAATATGACTTGGAATCCTTGTCCTCCCATAGCCCCTCCATGATCCTCAATGAGAATTATCCCTTTCAAAATCTGGCACATATCTTCGCAATATTTCATCTGCACCCATCTTATACAGATGTCCCGTAATAACTAAGAAATCTCTCATGCACACTACGAGTTAACTCTTAGTTGACTTGTATACCCCTTTGTTGCTATCGCTGTAGTAAAAAAGTGAATGATATCTGCAAAATGGTTATTTGCTACACGCACCACAAAGAGTTTCGCATCTGGCAACCCTTCCACCAAATTATTAGGATCCTCTCCCGTTTCGATCTGCGATAGCTAGTCAAGTCCTGCATTCAACCTCCTTGGCTTCACAATTACTTCAAAGTCATACTCCTGGAATAGTAGAAACCATCTGTAGATCTTCCCCCCCAACAAAGGTTTATTGAACAGGTATTTCAAGGTAGAATGACTTGTGTACATTTTTAAATGGCCTCATAATAGATAGTGTCTGAACTTCTACAGTACATACACCATGGCCAAGCCTTCACACTGAGTCATTGAATAATTCTTCTCGGCCTCAGATAATTTCCTACTTGCAAAGGCTATAGGATGATCCATCTCTGCTTCACCATCTTGCATTAACACTTCACCCAACATAATGCAAGAGGCATCCATGTGTACATGAAATTCCTTCTTCCAATCCAGGAATACTAAGATCAGTGTGGTGACCATCTTTTCCTTCAAGACATCTAAGTTGCACTAACATTATTTGTCCCCACAAAATGTTGCATCCTTCTTTAGCAGCTTCTCCATGCGCGCAGTAATTTGAGGATATGATTTGATAAACTTTCTGTAATATCCCGTATGTCCCAACATTGTGCGCAACTGCTTAACATTTCTCAGGGCCTCTAGATTCACTATCATGACAATCTTTGCAAGGTCCACCATCAACCCTTTCTTGCACACCATGTGACCTAATAAGATTCGAAAGGGAACACGAAAGAGGCATTTCTTCAAATTCAACATGATCTGGTATTTGTGACACATATCTGACATCAGGCACTAACTTGCTACATGGTGCTTTACTAATTCGAATACCATCCAGTCATCAAATTATACTTCCAGGAACTTAAGAAAGAACTCCTTAAACAATGCGATGACTACAAGAGAAAATATCACAGGCACATTATTGAGCCCAAACAACATCACAGTGTATTAAAAAAAACCCCATTCCTTCACGAAGGTCATTTTGCTCCTATCCTCTAGCACGATCTTGATCTGATGATACCCAGAAAACTCGTCAGTAAATGAGTAGGCTTCCTGCCCTCCAAGATTGTCTAGCACTTTGTCTATAAATGGTGTCAAGAATGGATCATGGGCATAGGCATCATTAAGCTTCCTGAAATCTATGCAAATCCTTATTCTGCCCTTTTGCTTCTTCTCCTGAACCACCAATGGGCTCACCTAATCAGAATCCTCCACAGGTTCTATGATGCCTGCCTCCATCATCTTATCTATCTCCTAGAAGCATTTTCCTTGTATTTAGGATCAAGGTGATACAGCCTCTGCTTAATAGGACCCACATGTGGCTTCAGAGTAATTTTCATAACACTTATTCCCTTGAAATCCAAAAACTTGGTAGGGAATAGATCTTGATATTCACGGAGTATCTCAACAACTTTATCCACAGTAGTGTGATGAGCCCTAGAAATGGGTAATTATATGGGCTCATTTTGCCTCTTGTTTTAACTTAATCGACCATTCTCATTAGTTTATTACATTTTTTTGAATATATTTATGCTAATAGAGTGAATTGGATTAGTCATTTGGCCATGTAGTCTAATGTGTGTTTTATGCAGATGTTTTGGTAAATTTTAGACAAAGCCAAGGGATTTATGAGCAAATGGTAGCCAAAAATCGAGGGAAATAGGGAAGAGAATTTGTAGAGTGGTGTCTCCTTCATTTATGACCCCTTTCCTTGAATCCTCCATCAGAAACTAGGAGCACAAAGATCCACATTCCAAGGGGTAGCCAAGCAAGTAAAGAAGGACTGCTGTTTATCCCCAATTCTAGGAAGTTGAGCTCCTTGATTTTAGGAGGACTGTTGGAGGAATCCATTTGTATAAATAAGGGGGCTTAGAGCCTCAGTAAGTTAGCTGGTCATTAGTAGAATTTTTGCACTTTTGTGCAGCACATTGTTTGGCTTATTTTCGAGTTCCTTTTGAGAACATTTCTTGTAATGTGACTGTTATTTTTGGCAATGAAGATGAAATAGTTTTTGAGCCAGCACTGATCTCTTTCAGAGGGATGATGCTCTTGGGTTAGGGCCCAACCTAAGCTACCCAACACCTCTTACTATGTACTTATATGTTTTTGCTTTAGTTCATGAGTTAATTTCTATTGCATAGATTCATTTTACTTTGTTAGATTAGGTTGCTTTTGATGGTTTGCATAGTTGTTTTGTGATTTAGTTGCTCAAGTAGGCTACTGTAGTGATAGAATAAGATTCAAAAAGGCTAGAAGTAGGCCTTGATCTCCTTTCTCCCTTCTTGGGACTATGATTTGAGGTCAAGGCACTTCTGCTGCCACCAAAAACACAGTTTTTGTTCTTTTGTGCAACTGTTAGTGTGATAACTTGATTTGGAAAGATTGATATATTGGTCTAGATTCAGTTGCTTAGATCATTTCCTATTCTTTTACCATATTTCTCTCCACATTCTTTTCTGTTCACAGGTTACTATTCAACATTTTCTGTTTCCAGGTCAGGAATTAGGTTAACACGTGATATTTCTATTTTCATAGTACAACTAGTTTTTTTCTGGCTCAGTTTTGATAAGGAAATGTGCAGATCTCTCACAAGACATCTAAACTCACCATATATCCATAAAATAGCCAGCACCAACTCACTTTTCATATATTTCCCAAGTCATTCGCAACAATTCTCCAATCTGCCCTAATTTCTGCGTTTTTTCCATAAGCTTCTTTTTTGCCATTTGAGCAAATCCAACCATCATGTTCGTTCTTGATCTTCCTTGACAAGTTCTAGGCACCTCAACAACTTCATCTAGCCTTCAATTCCCTTTTCCTATCATTCTTCCACCTTCAAAACTCCAAAAATAGCTCTCGCCCTCCTCCTGTAGATCCTCCTGTAGATTCCCTGTAGCCTCTTGTAGAATTTCTTGTGCGTGACTTTTTGAAGTCCAATCACTTTGAAAGTCTTCAGAAGGGTACTAGGGGCTTCTTAGGACCTGTCCATACCTTCCTCTACCTTTGCAACAACCAAATCCACCTTCCTTCTCCACCAAACCTCTGCAAAATCACAACGAGATAAATCACAAGCATAATGGTTTCACATAAAAACACTCAAAAGCACAAAAATATGTTTTCTCTCATTTATTTTTAGAAGTAGCTTGAATAAATGAAATTTAACTTTTCAGTAGTCAATAGCACTCATTTTATTAGTTTCCATCTGTTTTCCTGCAAAAGTAGGGTTAATAGGTAAATCAGGGTTTGCTAGGGTTTGCATTACATTTCAATTTTCCTTCTCTTTCTACAAATAGAATAGGCTCTATAGCATTAGCTTTCTTTCATCATAGTTAAAAGCTTATTTTGAGAACTCATAGAAGTTGGCTTGAGCTCATTAGTGATCTTGCACCAACTGACCAAGTGACAACTTGTAGTAAGAGCTAGTACTTGTGCATACAACACTGTCACTTCCAAGTTTGTTACGAACTACCGGGTTGATAAAGGTAAAGAAGGAAGCCCCAGGAGTTGCAGCCTTATTGCTGCAATACTGGTGCTCACCATATTTTTGGCGCCGTTGCTGGGGAAGCATCAGAGTATTTTGTGATTATTTCTTTTCTTCTATTTTCTACTGCAACATTCTGCTAAGTAGTTTATTTCTGCAAAAGTAGAGTCGTTGTTTCATTTCAATTCTGCAAAAGTAGACTAGGAATTTCCTTCTTTCATTTCAATTCTGCAATTTCCATTTCAGCAAAATAGATTAGTCATTTCCTGCTTTCATTTCAATTATGCAATTTTCATTTCAGCAAAATAGATTAGTCATTTCCTACTTTCATTTCAATTCTACAATTTCCATTTCAGCAAAATAGATTAGTCATTTCCCGCTTTCATTTCAATTATGCAATTTCCATTTCAGCAAAATAGGTTAGTCATTTCCTACTTTCATTTGAATTTTGCAATTTCATTTCCAGCAAAGTAGATCAGTCATTTCCTTGCTTTCATTTCAATTCTAAAATTTCATTTCAGCAAGTTCATTTCAGTTAGTTGCAATTTGTTGTTCAATCAATTTCAGTTTTGTAGGTACAAGCAAAAAAACAAACAAAAATTATCCAAAAAGAGATTTCCTTTCATGCCTCGTAGGAACATAGATAATTCAGGAAAATTCCTACCCAACACCCCCACCACGTAACTAAGTCACCCTTTTCTCTTCTTCGGTGGCAGTGATCCAGAAGAACCTATAGGTGAACCACTAGAGATATACAAAGATCCTATAGCAAAAGAAGAGCAAGAAACCATTCCTCCTTAGACCATGGCCTAAAACAGAAACATTAGAGGAAATGCAGAAAGAGTAGAGGGTACCTTTCCCATTCAAGAGACAAATGGGGACACTAAAATGAAAAACATAAGTCCCTCAGCCTTACCTCACTTACATGGGTTGACTACCAAAGATCCTGATACCTTCTTGTTTGAATTTGCCATTATTTGTCGAACCTATGACTATGCAGAAGATGAGTAGAAGTTGAAACTGTTTCCTTCTACCCTCAAGGATGCAGCATTGTTCTGGCTCATGGGGTTACCTGGCAACAACATCACAACTTGGGCTCAGATGCAACAAGCCTTTAACAACAAATACTGGGACTACTGTAGGTCAAAGGATACCAAGGAAGAAATCTTTGGAATGACCATGGGAAGTGATGAATCCTTAGAAGACTATGAAGAGAGGTTTCAACTTAGTTATAATAGGGCCAGGTGCACACTTGACCCCTAATCTCTGAAGTTGGTCCTACTTAGAGGGGTCCTGGAAGACCTTCTAGATACCCTCCATTTGCTGGCTAGGGGGGACATCTACCAACTACCTTATGATGACATAAAGACTCTGTTTAGAAACCATTCTAGGGCAGCCAGAAAGAGAGGTAGGGGAAGTCAACCCTTAGCTAGTACATCTCATCCAGTTCATCCCTTAGAGGTGAATTTGAAAATCTGCTGGAAGATATTAAGAGCGAGATGTGGCAGACTATTTCCATGCAAATGGGTACTTTGCATATCAAAAGAAAACAAGAGGAAGCAGAGAGGGCTTTGGCCATATTTTGTCCTAGGTGCACCAGAAGGCATCTTAGGAACAAATGTCCATTGAACTCTATAGAAGTGTGTCCAGTCTATGAAGAAGACCATTCTATGAATTAGTGCCCTTCCTTGCCCGGATTTAAAGATGCATACCAGGGGACTGAAGGAGCCACCGAACCACTCTATTTCATGAATCAAAGGAGGCCACATGGGCCCAGACCTTACTAGCAGGGAATGCAAGGGACATCCCAGACATATTACAACCCCAATCAAGCCACTTCCATGCCTTCTTGGGTTCCCCCTGCTCATCCTTCCTGGTCCATGCCTCCTCCTTGGTCATATCCATCTCAATACCATGCTCAACTAGTTTCTCATTCATTTCACTCTTATGCTTAGCCACAGCCTTAGTGGAATGCACCTCATCAGGGGTGGAGGGCCCCAGTACAACTCTCCTCCCGCTCTTTTGCCTTCACTGCCTGCGCAACCACAACCATTGCCTTCTGCTCCACCAAGGTAACCCAAAATACCTGGTCAAGCGAACTCGAATTCAAATAATAGACAGGCCCAATAGGTATATAATGGGAAAACATCATGCCCATCCTATGCTATGGAGATTCAGGGGATTAACCTACGATCTAGAAAGGTTCTCCTAGATAACCAACCTCCCCCTAAGGAGGATGAGGAAGAAAAAGAGGAAAGTGAACCAAAAGCTATTCCACCCTTTCCTGAGAGATTAACTGGCACAACACAACCTACCCTAGAAGAGACTGAACTTTTGGTAGAATTGAAACAATTATGTGTAAAGATACAACTTCTCCAAGCAATAAAGGATGTGCCTATATACAACAAAATGATTAAGGAGAAGTGCTTCATGCACCTAAGCAGGCGTAGGAGAGATGCCCCAACTATCAATGTCATAAGACAACTATCTTACCTGATGTTGGGGCAGGTAATCTGTCCGAAATATCTAGACTCTGGAAGTCCTGTAGTCGATGTCCACATCAATGGCACCATAATCCCCCATACCCTGATTGATCTAGGGGTTGCCATTAATGTGATGACCAAGGACAATATGCTCAAGCCCAACCTTTAGGGTTCCCTGAGAAAGACCACATTAGTACTACAGTTAGCAGACTGCTCCACCATGACCCCGAAGGGATTGTGGAAGATGTAATGGTCTCCATCGATTCTTGGGAGTACCCTGCTAATTTCCTGGTTCTCCAACCAAAGGCAAAGCTTACTAGGTATCCTCTCATCTTGGGAAGACCCTAGTTGGATACTATAGATGCCTACATCAGTTGTCGAGTAGGGAACATGACAATCAAGAATGGGCATATGTCCAAACAGCTAGTCCTATAACATCCTGCCCAACCTTTGTTAGAACATGATTTACCTCTCTGGTTGGAGGAGGAAAATGAGGATGAAGTCTATTCCACACCATTGTGTGCAGTGGAAGCTACCATGGGGGGGGGCACAAACCGAGGATGATCTTATTGAAAACTTGATTTAGAATCCACCCCCTAGTGGGTTGCTATTAGAAGAGCTGGTGGAAGAAACGCAAGCCAATTCTTTAGTTTATCTTTGTGTGGTTGATGCGACCTCTCTCTGAGTTAAGAATGTGGATTCAGCCCAGAGAGAACTTTGAAGATCAACTCATCCCTATCCACCTCTCAGGAGAAAGAACTGTGTAGCTTATTGAGAAATCACTTGGATGCTTTTGCTTGGAGCTATAAGGAGATGAAGGGAGTGCACCCCTTAGTCTGCACTCATCACATTTACATTAAGGAATATTGCAAACGAGTCAGGTAGCCTCAAAGGAGGATGAATCCAGCCCTTAAGGACATTGTCAAAGAAGAACTGCAAAAGTTACTATATGCAGGATTCATCTACCCTATCTCTAACATCGAATGGGTCTTTCCTTTGGTGCTAGCACCAAAGAAAAATGGGAAATGGAGAATCTATGTCGATTATCAGGAACTAAACAAGGCCACCAAGAAGGACCATTTTCCTTTGCCTTTCATAGATCAAGTGCTAGATGGCCTGGCAGGGAAGAAGTTCTTCTCCTTCCTAGATGGGTTTAACAGGTACAACCAGATCCAAATCAGCCCAGAAGACCAAGATAAGACCACTTTCACTTGTCCTTGGGGTACCTTTGCATACCGGGTCCTTCCTTTTGGATTGTGCAATTCTCCCAACACTTTCCAGAGAGCAGTACTGAGTATATTTTTTGAACTGGTTCATGATGCAGTGGAAATCTATATGGATGACTTTACTCCTTATGGTTCTAACATCCAGGAAGCTTTGTCTAACTTGGGAAACGTTTTGGACAAGTGCATTGAAATGAACCTATCCCTCAGTCCTGAAAAATGTGAATTCCTGATGACTGAAGGGATTGTGCTAGGTCATCCAATCTCTCAGCAAGGATTACAAGTGGACCCCAACAAAATTGCCATCATCCAAAGTGTACCACCTCCTCAAAAGGTAAGAGATGTTAGAAGTTTCCTAGTTTTAGCAGGGTATTATAGAAGATTCATTAAGGATTTCAGTAAGCTAGCCTCTCCATTGTTTGGTCTTTTGGGAAAATATGCTAAGTTCATATGGACTGACAACTGTTAAGAGGCTATGGACACCTTGAAAAGTAAACTGGTGACTGCCCTAATTTTGAGAGGTACAAATTGGGCCCTACCTTTCCACATTCATACAGATGCCTCAAACAAAGCAACAGGATCAGCCTTAGGGCAAATCGATGAGAAGTTGCCTTATGCCATATATTTTGTAAGTAAAAACTTGTCGAAGGCATAATTAAACTACATTGTAACCGAAAAGGAGCTCCTAGCTGTAGTCCATTTCCTAAATAAGTTTAGACACTACATCACCAACTATTAAACATTTGTACACACTGATCATGCTGCAATTAGGTATTTAATGAACAAACTAGATGTAAATGCTCGTATTATTAGATGGTTACTTTTATTGAAACAATTTGATTTAACCATTGTTGATAAGCTGGATAAGGAGAATGTTGTTGCTGATTTTTTGTCTAGAATAGATCTACTTGCAGGTGAAGAAGGAATGGTGGATGATAAAATGCCAAATGAACACCTATTTGCTATCTCAATACTCTCTCCATGGTTTTCTGATATAGAAAATTACTTGGTTTCAGCATAGTTCCTGCCACACCTGTCCTCAAAAGAGAAGGGCAAGATTGTGAGAAAAAGTGTCCCTTTCAGTTGGATTGGGGGCAATCTCTTCAAATATGGCCCATATCAAGTTTTGAGGAGATGTGTTAGGGAGGAGGAAGTTTTTGACATTCTCTTAACCTATCATGATGAGCCCTGTGGGGGCCATTTTGCAGCAAAGAGGATTGCCTTCAAAATCCTGCAAGCGGGTTACTATTGGCCCACTCTTCATCAAGATGTAAGGAGATATATTAGCTAATGTGACTGATGTCAAAGGATGGGGAAACCTACTCCAAGGGATGAGATGCCCCTGCAACCTCAAGTGACTATAGAGCCATTTGAGAAGTGGGGCATAGAATTTGTGGGTCTTGTCAACCCTCCTTCAAAGTAGAAATCTTACATCATCATGTGCACTAATTATTTGGAAAAATGGGTAGAAACAAAGGAGATCAAGGCAGTGACAGAAGAAAAAGTAGTTGAGTTTTTGAGAGAGAATATCTTTCACAAGTTTGGATATCCAAGAGAATTAGTCACAGATCAAGGGAGTGTTGGGTTGTGTTATATTCTTTCCACATAGTTAATAGGGGGTTTGAGGGGTACCTGTAACCCCACTTTATGGGGT
>APFE031303442.1:86115-97848 GCA_000404065.3 Pinus taeda | reverse complement strand
GGATCGATGGTTTTTTGGTCCATGGTATTGGATGTGATGGTTTTTCAGTCCATGGTATTGGATGCTTCGGCATGTATAAATATGTATTGTAACATTGAAAGGAACATAACGAAAAAATCAAGCTAGTAGTCCCGGTTTTGGGATCCAGTGGGAAATCTCTGTGTATATGTGTTTTATGTGTTATGCTCTCGCATTTTTATTTTTCCTGTGATTTAGAATTCGTATGCAGGTAATTTCTATATGGGATTAAAACCTACAGGGAGTCAGTTTACCTCCAATTTGATTGAAGACTTGCTCACACATCACAAAATTAAGCATAGAACTTCCACCCCTTATCATCTGTAAGCAAATGGATAGGTGGAAGTCACTGATAGAGCTTTGGAAGGAATTTTGACCAAGGTAGTGAGAAAAAATAGGAAAGATTGGGCAGATCGATTGGTTGAGGCTACCTGGGCCTATAACACCACTTGGAAGACCACCACGGGGTTCACACACTATGACCTGGTCTATGGGAAGAAGGCTTTACTGTCAATAGAATTTGAATATAACACACTAAGGATGGCAGCTCAGCTGGGCCTAAATCTCAGCAATGCACAAAAGGAAGGGTTACTTCAACTAAATGGATTGGATGAACATAGATTGTAGGCCCTTCTCCACTCAGAGGTAGTCCAACTTTAAAGGAAAATATGGCATGACAGACACCTCAAAGAGAAACAATTCCAGGAAGAAGATTTGGTGCTGTTGTATGATTCAAGATATAAAGATTTCAAGGGAAAACTGAGGACAAGATGGTTGGGACCGTACACAATACAAAGGTGCAATGACAATGGTTCAGTTTTGATCAGGACCATCGATGAAGAAGCCATCCCCATGATTTTCAATGGGCATAGGTTGAATATCTATGGGAAGCCCCTCTCCAAGCAAGAATTCATTAAGAATCTAAGTAAAACAGTGTTGGTAGTGGAGCAAATCTCTGCCTCCACTCCACCCACTCCCTACAAAAAAAAAGGAGAAAAAACGAAAAGTAAAAAGGAGAATAAAAGACCCTTGGGTGAAAAACTCCCCTTGGAGGTGCCCAGGGCAGGCAGTGAGGGTGAAAACCTCCTGGAGGTGTCTCAACTGTCTCATAAAAAAAAAAAAACAGAGAAAAATGAAAAAAAAACAGGAACATAAAATTAACTTTTTTTTGAATGCATTACAGATTGCAAGAGGGCCACAGAAGAAAAAGAGACATGGTTAGGATGAATACACCTCTAATAGATCATTTCTCCATCACCATTACCTTTTTCTAGTCCCTGGTCTCGCTTGTTTTGGAAATTTTTCATCCTACAGGAGGCTCTATGCATTTTACAGGAGGCTCCTATAGAAATCACAGAAAGCTCGAAATCATGACCAGAAAAGGATCAGAGGGCTAAAAAATTGTTCTAAAGACCTGTGGACCCCCCTCCCACCATTCATCCTCCGATCTCACCATTCCACACCTACACCACTACATTTCCACTCGATTCTTTCTTCCCTACACAGAAAACACTGAAATCCTATTTCTTTTGTTAAAAAAAAAAATGAAGAATAAAACAACAGCATCCTGAACTTAACTCTTACCTAGTGCATACCAGCTGCTTTTCCTTTTCCTTTAGAACCTTCCTTAGCTATCTCTCCAATCCCTGCCCAAGCCTCAACTAGAAGTTTTAGAGGGAGAAGCAGTTACAGGAAATCTTGTAGGATTCCTATAATAGCTGATCCCCTTAAAAATCAAGCTCCAGAGGTAGGATTAGTGCAGCCACAGAGGTATAAAGCGCATAGGGAGTTGGACCTGATTAAAGATCAACAGTGCAAGGTAGCTAAGTCTCCAATTCAGAAGCCATGGGCACCAGCAGTAGCAATCCATGAATAGAACGCCAAAATATGAAGCATGCAGCAACATGGTAGCGACTAACAGGTGAGTTACTAAACTTGTTCCTCTGTTGCATGATTATAATTTAAAAAATTGCATGGACAGTGAGATGGTTGCGATTAAATGAGATCGGTAGCCAGCTAACTGGCCACCCTCGTCCAGTTCAAACATCACCCCTCGTCCAGTTCGAATAGTGCCTCGTCTAGTTCAAACAACGCTTAGTGGGTGCAATCGACACGTGTGTTTAGTCAAGTTGGGAAAGAAAACTCAAAACAGGTAGTTATGGCAGCATATAACGAGAATAATGGAAGTGATTTTGGGCAGGCAGCATGAAGATTCATAATGGCACTGAAGTAGGGATCAATGGTCCAGATGGGGTTAACGTTCCCTTCCTACCATCTCACCTCGTCACCGCAGAACACGCCCATAAGCTTAAGTATGCTACAGTCAACCGCCTTCACCACCTTTGTTTTCATTTGCATCAACGAGTTCTTAGCTGTAGCAACCTACCTACCACCTTTAGAACCTCGAAACAGTTGCTCTATACCAGTTTCAGAACCCTTCCGCTTATCAAGTTCTACAAGAGCATTATCGCACTCTACAGGAGCAAAAACACATTCCTACAGGAGGGCCAGCGAGCAGCTTTGCAGAGGAAAATTCAAGATTTTATGCCAAATTCGAGCTCGAAAAGTTAGGCTCAGTAAAACCCACTTTTCATTTCATATATCTATAAAATGTGGTGGGATTTGAAGTGAAGTATTGAGTTGAAAAGAAAGAAAATGTGAGAATAGAAGTCTGCCTGTGTTTTTTAGAGATATATACAGTTTCTCCATTTACTCTCTACACTGAAATTCTATCTCTTTCTCCTCCGTGTTATTCTCCTATGTAAAAATATGATGCAATGTTAGAGAATTAAGCCTGTAAAAAAGTGAATTTGCATTGGGTAGTCTGCTCATTTTGTGAAAAGAAAAAAACATTGTTTTGTATACTCTCTGTTTTTTAAAAGATATTGTTTCCCTCAAATAGAACGAGAAGTAAATTAAGTTTGAGAACAGAGTTTGAAGGGCAGGAAAATTGCAATTTGTTTTTGTTAAAAAGGAAGAACAAAACAAATTCTTTCTGGTTCCAGAAAGAAAACCTCAATTGTTCCTCTGTTTTCAGGTTTGAAATTCGTTGCCTTCCTCCTCACCTGAAACATTCCAGCAGTCTCTGAACATCATGACAGGGGGTTTTATGATAAAGGAGCCCTTGAATTCAACTAAGCTGCATGAACATCCAGAAGTGGTGGCCCTCTTTACCAGGGGAAATTGGATGCCTTTCTTTGAAAAATTTCATGAGTATGATGAGGAAGTGACAGAGGAATTTTTATGGTCTTTAAAACCTCACTCAAAAGCCCATGCCATAGTTAGTTTCAGGGGTCTAACCATAGAACTTACACCAAAATTCATCAGCAAGATCACAAGTCTCCCACTTGGACTCCCCTGGAGCAAAGAAGAAAAACCACTAGGACAAGTGCCAAGAAGACCTTTATCTAGCCTGATGAACATCCTGTGGAGGATAAGAATGGCATCAGGAGGACAAGTATACCTTATCCATGGGGTGAGGTCATCTATCAGGGCATGAAGTGTATCTCCTGTGAAGGAAGATACAACATAGTCTATGGGTATCATTTCAAACTATTACATGAACTAAGATATGGCATGGACCTTCCTGCATCCAGAAAACTCAGTCTTCCATATTTTCTCCTCCAATCCTTAATAGAATCTAGCACCAAACTGAAGGCAGGGGTTCTAGACCAATTGGCCCACCATGGGCTAATTAAATTGCTGGTGGAGGATGCCCTCAACACTTACACAATCCCCATAGCCTGGGAGATTTTCAGGAGCATGACTAAAGAGGATGATATAAAAGCTCTCACTGATGACCTAAGTCCATTTGGAAGTGAAGAGGAGGAATAGAAAGAGGAAGCTGAGAAGGAAATCCATGAATAAGAACAGAACATCCAATTGAAAGAAGAAAAAGAAGAAAAATAGAGAGGAGAGGAGAAACCTAACACCACCACAGATGAGCCTAAAGCAGAGAAGAAGACAACATCAAAAGTAGAAAAAGGGAAAACCATAGTAGAGAAAAAGAAGAGGTTGAGAATTGAAAAGAAGAAGCCTAAGAAAGCTCGGAAAAAGGTTGTCACAGGAAAGGCAAAAACTCAGCGAGTAAAGGAGAAAACAGAGTCAGAGACCGCAAACGCAAAATGAATAGAAACAAGCAAAACAACAGATGAAGAAGAAGAAGCACAACAAGAAGAAGTGTCTCCTGAGACACTAGCAAGAGAAGCAACAGCTATTCTTGCTGCCCTTAGTACTCCAGCCAAGCCCAAAGGAAAAAGGAAGAGACAACCATCTATGTACTTCAAGGCTCAAAAGAGCACTAGAATAAAGATGGAGAAGTCTCAGCCACCTTCAAAGGAGCCCATCATCATTGAGAATGTCCCCACTACAACAAAGGAGGATCTCCCTCCAAAAGCCCCATCACTTACGAAAGAGGAAGTCCTAAGACCTCTACTTGGAAAGAAAGGATCAAGCTAATGGACTCTAAAATAGTCCTACAGGAGGTGCAGACCTCTCTACAGGAGACATTGGAAAAGCTCCAAGAAAATAAGAACTTGAAAAGAAGGTAGAAGAACAGACAAAGGAGGAAGACAGGGAAAAAGAGATACCAGAGCATGGACCTTAGCCTAACTTAGGCTCTTACTACAACCTTCTAGAAGGTGGGAAGATCATCTCACAAAATTTTTCAGTCCCTCTTTTCTTCAAGCTGGAAAAATTAAAGAGTCAGGACCCATACATGGATGTAGATTGCAAAATCAAAAGGGGTGGAAGATATTGGGCACATGGAAAACAATTTGAGGGATATGGACAAAGAATTGAGCATGGTCAGGCATACAGAAAGCATAAGAAGAGCTCAATTAGAGGCAGAAAATGAAATTTTGAAGAAGCAGCTACAAGAAAGGGAACCTCAAGGAGGAAATGAGCTGTCAATCTTAAAGAAACAACAATAGGAAGAGGAACCCCAGGCAGACAGTGATATAGGAATAAGACAACAACAGGAAAGGGAATCCCAGGTAGAAAATGAGGTGTTGATCTTGAGAAGGCAGCTACAGGAAAAGGAAGCCCAATTAGCCCTCATAGCTAGCTGGGCTATGAAGGCATTACAGTGCAGGCAGCCAGCCAAATCATATGCAATGTACCTCAAGGATCAGTGGCTCCAATTTCAGAGTAAGACACTGGTCTAGAGGGGCACAATACCTTTTCAGGATTATGGCCAATTCATGCATTTATGTGATCACAGTTCAGCTGAAGATAAAGCAAAGCTAGTAGAATTTTACCTGCACAACATGGCACTTACTGACATGAACTTATGGGATCCAAATTATGCGTTGGGAGATTTGTAGCTGATGGCCATGGCATCTTGGATGAGCCATGAAGAGAAAAGAGAAGTAGATATCTAGAAAATGATGGCAAAAGAGCTAAATGAACCTCTGATGATTAGAGCAGAACTAGCAGAACCCTTCGCTCTCATCTATGCCCACCAACACCTTGCAGCTAATCCTCAAGTTGTCCTTGACTATGTTGACAAGCAAGCTTAGGCTATTGCTCATTTCGAGGACATGGAGGGATTGTTTGGAGATGACTACATTCATGCATGCATGAGAAGGTGGAATACATTGCCACACAGCCTACGGATCAGGGAGTATCACTCCCCAAATAGGATGAGGGAAGGCATGGGGAGAGTGCCCCCGTATAAGCACTCAATGCAAAGTTTGAAGGCCAATTGGATTGGCCTTAAATTTAGTCCTCCACTGCTACTAGGACTGTTGGAAGCAGTAAAAGAGGAGGAAGAATAGAAACAGTGGGAAGAAGTGGATAAGAAGGCAAGCTTACATGATAAAGAGGAAGATATCACATCAAAGGCATGCGATGTCAGGGAATCTATCAGAGCCATCAAGGATGAAGAGTTAGATTAGTTGTTCAGAGGATGAGTAACCCATTCAATAGGGGGTGATGATGAGCCCCAGAAATGGGTAATTATATGGGATCATTTTGCCTCTTATTTCGACTTAATCCACCATTCTCATTAGTCTATTGCATGTTTTTTAATATATTTATGCTAATAGAGTGAATTGGGTTAGTCATTTGGCCATGTAGTCTAACGTGTGCTTTATGCAGATTTTTTGGTCAATTTTGGACAAAGTCAAGGGATTTATGAGCAAATGGCAGCCAAAAATCAAGGGAAATAAGGAAGAGGATTTGTAGGGTTGTGTCTCCTTCATTTATGATCCCTTTTCTTGAATCCTCCATCAACAACTCGGAGCACAAAGGTCCACATTCCAAGGGGCAGTCGAGCAAGTAAAGAAGGACTATTGTTTATCTCCAGTTCTAGGAATTTGAGCTCCTTGATTTTAGGAGGACTATTGGAGGAATCCATTTGTATAAATAATGGGGCTTAGAGCCTCATTAGGTTAGCCAATCATTAGTATAATTTTCGCACTTTTGTGCAGAACATTGTTCAGCTTATTTTCGAGTTCCTTTTGAGAACAGTTCTTGTAATGTGACTGTTATTTTTGGTAATGAAGATGAAACAGTTTTTGAGCCAGCACTGATATCTTTCAAAGGGATGATGCTCTTGGGTTAGGGACCAACCCAAGCTGCCCAACACCTCTTACTATGTACTTATATGTTTTTTCTTTAGTTCATGAGTTAATTTCTGTTGCATAGATTCATTTTACTTTGTTAGATTAGGTTGCTTTTGATGGTTTGCATAGTTGTTTTGTGTTTTAGTTGCTCAAGTAGGTTATTGAAGTGACAGAACAAGATTCAAAAGGGCCAACAACAAGCCCTGATCTCCTTTCTCCCTTCCTGGGACTATGATTTGAGGTCAAGGCACTTCTGCTGCCACCAAAAACACAGTTTTTGCTCTTCCATGCAACTGCTAGTGTGATAACTTGATTTGGAAAGATTGATATATTGGTCCAGATTCAGTTGCTTAGATAATTTCCTATTATTTTACCATATTTCTCTCTACATGCTTTTCTGTTCACAGGTTACTGTTCAACATTTTCTGTTTCTAGGTCAGGAATTAGGTTAACGAGTGATATTTTTGTTTTCATAGTACAACTAGATTTTTTCCCGCTCAGTTTTGATAAGTAAATGTGCAGATCTCTCACAGGACATCTCAACTCACCATACATCCATAAAACAGCCAAAACCATCTCACTTCTCGTAGATTTCCCAAGTCATTCGCAACATTTCACCAATCTGCCCTAATTTTTGCGTTTTCTCCATAAGCTTCTTTCTTTCCATTTGAACAAATCCAACCATCACGATCGTTCTTGATCTTCCTTTACAAGTTCTAGACACTTCAACACCTTCATCTAGTCTTCAATTCCCCTTTCCTATCATTCTTTCACCTTCAAAAATCCAAAAATAGCTCTCGGCCTCCTCCTGTAGATCCCCCGCAGCCTCTTGTAGAATTTCTTGTGTGTGATTTTTCAAAGTCTAATCACTATGAAAGTCTTTAGAGGGGTACTAGGGGCTTCTTAGGACCTGTCCACACCTTCCTCCACCTCTGCAACAACCAACTCCACCTTCCTTTGTAACCAAGCCTCTACAAAATCACAACCAGAGAAATCACAAGCATAATGATTTCACATAAAAACACTCAAAAGCACAAAAAGATGTTTTCTTCTTGTTTCTTTTCAGAAGTAGCTTGAATAAATAAAATTTACCTTTTCCATAGTCAATAGCACTCATTTCATCAGTTTCCATCTCTTTTCTTGCAAAAGTAGGGTTAATAGGTAAATTAGGATTTGCTAGGGTTTGCATTACATTTTAGTTTTCCTTCTCTTTTTGCAAATAGTATAGCCTCTGTAGCGTTAGATTTCTTTCATCACAGTTAAAAGCTTCTTCTAAGAACTCATAGAAGTTGGCTTGAGCTCATTAGTGATCTTGCGCCAGCTGACAAAGTGATAGCTTGCAGTAAGAGCTAGTACTTGTGCATACAACACCGTCGATTCTAAGTTTGTTATGAACTACTGGGTTGATAAAAGTAAAGAAGGAAGCGCTAGGAGTTGCAATATTATTGCTGCAATACTAGTGCTCACCATAGTGTCATCCCAATGATCTCCAATCTTTGCAAACTTCGGTTCTGCTTCAGTACCAATGTTTACTTGCTTTGTCTTCAATGGCATGGTGATGTCAGGTTGTCTATCTGTGGGCCCTTAACTTTGCAATGCCCTCCAGCCTTTGAAATGTTAATATTCCTTGGATCATCATCCTCCTCTTCAGTGGTCATATTATAGCATTCTAGATCATGATGCAGCTGAGTACTCCAGTCTTGTTGGATTCATTCCATAGGTTCTTGCAAATTTCAAAAGATAACTACCTTAATCTCCTATAGGGCTTCATTGATACGTGCAAAGCCATCTTCAAAATTGAAGGTCAATAAGAAGCCTTCCCTAAAAATATCCCACTCCATGATGCCATGGTGGAACTCCTTTTTGAAATACCAATTCATGGGGATTGTGTCCAAAGTATGGCAGAATATGTGTACCCACTCCAACTGTGGTCCTGTCCCCCATGCCTTAGTCCATTTTGCTAGGTGATCACGTGGATCATCCTTCCTGCTATATTTCTTAGTGTTACACAGTAATTTGTCACTACCTTCACCCCCACTCCATCTACTGTGTCATGTGTCTAAGTCAAACATGCTCATGTTACACAAATGCTCTCATATGCTGCCAATTGGCCCACTTTTCCTAAGTTATCTGCCTCATCGCGGCTATTGGCTTAATAAACATGCTGAACGACGCTCCTAAATAGTCCAGCTGCGCTGCCAGCATGGAAGTACATCTGATTCCTGCGATGGTCCAATTTCATGCCCCAGCACGAGGTTTCTTATTATCTTTAGCGATGATCTGACTAGTTGCATTTCTCACTTGCGATGTCAGCACTGAAGTTTAGTTATGTACCCGCGATGACCCAGATTGGGCGAATTTGTTCCAACAGACGGCCTTCTGGATGACTCGAGACCTGTTTGTCGGCATAGGTTGTGTCGCCCTCCCTTCCCTGTCATGGTAGTTCCGTCAATTGTGCTACCTTCCTTGGTGATAAGCTCTCTCTTCCCCATTTCATGGAGACTCCTTCTCCTATTTAAACACTCACTTTTGATATGATCAGCTAATGGTTGGTAGTGGGTAAATTCTTGGATTGAGCAGTGCTACTAGTGCTTTTGATAAATAGCTGGTGTGAGTGTGATAAGTGTGAGAGTGTTGATAGCTTGGGGAAGGTTGTGAAGTTCCCTTGATTTCATGCAAAACTTGTGTGAGAGAGAGAGACCTTTTTATGTTGGGAGATCCATCTTCAAAGAGTGAATGCTTGAAGAACATGCTAGCTGGATCCCTCTGAGAAGGCTTGTGACGTCAAGACTTTGGTTGTAAGCTTACTCTTACTTCATTATTAATGCAATCAATGATGTTTTCCCATATCTTGTATGTAATGTACTTGATAGCTCATGACTTCTTGACTTAGTGAGTAAATAGTTCATTGTTGTTTCTGGTTACGTGCTTTGTTGTATTTCATTTTCTTTGTTTTAGGTTGATCACTTGTTGAGGAGAAGGAAGTGAAAGCTGGAGTAGCGCAACGGAACTCCATCAACCACCGGTTGTCGTAGGCCTCAAACTTTAACTGTTTAAGGAAAGATATTATTGATCTGTCCTTGTTTGTGACTAGACCCACTCTAGGGCTAGAGGGGTTGCCTCTGTCCATAGAGGGAACACTTTCCTACATTCACAAATTGGTGACTTCACTAGGTAGTCTATCCTATGTTCTTCTCTTTGCTCCTGTTTTGATTGTGGATTTGGTCTCTCTTTGCTTTTGGGGATTAATTAGCATTTTTTGGGTCACCTAGATTGATTTGGGAGGTCCCTCTATTATCTATTATTTTGGTTGGTTTTGATTTGGGAGTTTTTGTCTCGTATGCCATTGTTTTTTACATCATCACGGAACATAGTCTAATAGTTGCGCTGACATCGCGATCACTCTTTTGTAAAATCCTGTGCATTGCTGGATAACATCACACAGTCACAACAACTCCTGAAATCAGATCATTGCGGAAAAGACGTGTATAGTCGCGACGTCATCGTCATTTTATAGCTTTACACCCGCGATGATCTCGGGTTGCTAGTTTAATTCCTGCGATGACTCTTGAAATCAAATCGTCGCAGAAAATAGGTGTATTTCCGTGACCATCTCGAGTTGTCAGTGTAACACTTGCGATGACATTTCTAGTTGTCTGTGCATCACTAGCGATGGTACCTGTTTTAGCGATGACATCTCTAATTGTCAGTGTAACACTTGTTTTTACAACTTCACCTCCTGAATTCATCAATCTTGTTTATCCCCTATTGTTTCTTGTCTCTCATTAGCTTGTTTTAATTGCTTTTGGTTAGGGTACTGTTTTCTCACTAGTTGATTTTTAGTGTTGATTATTGAACCAATTTTTTATGTTGATTTGATTTCTTCGCTACCAAGCATCGATCACAATTTTTTGGATCGATCAGTTCACACTTGCTTGTTTGTCTCTTTAAATTCAAAAAAACAAAAATCAAAAGTTTGCGTTCATTTATCATACGAAAGTGAAAATACATTTGCATTACGAATTTTCATGTTTGAGAAATCGGAAAGCGAATTTTAAATCTTTCATTAGTAGTATCGATGCATCATGAGATTAGTGTATTAATGCATTGTGTTTCTTAGTGTTTGCATTCACTTGTCTTGGTTTGGCAATGATCTCTCTACCCTCTCGTAGGTAGGTGTTCATTGAAGAGAAAAGATGCTTTATTCATTCTAATTGCATCCTAGGTCCTTTGATATACATACATTAGGGCCTGGGAACTGAAACATAATTCAATATCAACCTTAAAATGAACTGAATAAATATAACAACACATTGGAACATAAAGCTCATTATTTAGAGGTCTAGGCTAGAGATGTGCTCTAGCGTCGTTAAACCTAGTCACTATTGTTCTCACTCAAGGTTGGGTAATTCCTCCTTCTGTGAATCAATAGAGATCTAGTACGGAATTGTGCTCCCATGTACCGTCAAGTATATGCTAGGAGACCCCACTAGGTTATCATCCTTTATCTATAGGAAGCTGTGTCTGACGCCTTGCAAACCGTAACGCTCGGAACACAACATTAGGGAAGATTGACTGCCGTACAGAAAGTCCTTGGTTTTCATACGACTGCCAAGGTGTATATGTAGTTTTACAGATTGCTTGGTAAACATTTTGCCTAGTTCTACAGAGTAGTCACTTTGTTCCTTTTCAAACTCCCTAAAAGAAAAGGTCCATCTGAGCACTTTTCCATTCAGGCTCATTAAACCTTGAAAGAGATAAAGTCACATTTTTATCCTTTTCTCAACTCTTGAAACATGAATAGGTCAAGTTTTGTTCTTGTGTCATAAAATTTACTGCCCATGAAATATTCATGGTAATAGTTCAAGTTCTTGGTTGTGAGAAGAGTTTTTTTCAGGCTTGTTCTTGATGGCAACATTCCCCTAGTCTACTAGCCAAGGTTTTCCCCTAGATGGAAATCCTGGTCCATTTCCTTCATTTGGAAATGTCGGTGCTCATATATGACAACATTCTCTTTGCTTGGGTTAACCATCGGTTTGTCCATATGGTTATTTTCAACCTCGGTGGTCCCTAGGGTCATGACTCCTATTCCACCGTCTCCTTCGTCTGAACCACAACATGTTGATTCTGAGGTTGAGCCTACGCCTTC
>APFE031303442.1:3372-85340 GCA_000404065.3 Pinus taeda | reverse complement strand
TCATCAAATTCTCCTGAGTCTGAGAATGACCCTCCTATCCCTGCTAATCAAGAGGGTCATCCTTCAGTTCCTGTAGAGTAGGGGGGAAATCATATGATACCCCCACAAAATAGTTCGGTCATTTCCTTTGACTGGAGCCATTTGATTGCTTTTCGCCTTACATCCCATGTGCCTTTCTAGATTACAATACATGCCTATGATAAGGCAGTACCTATCACTGTCTTGGATGAGGGTGCATCGGTTAGTGTCATGCCTTTCACTACTTGGCAAGCTTTGGACTCCCCATAGCTTGTGCCAGTCATGCAAAATCTGTTGGCATTTGACGGAGCAACTAGTCAACCTTTAGGGATCCTCCCAAAGTTTCTTATTACTTTGGGAGGAAAAACCATCTATATAGACGTACTGGTTGTCCAAGGTGCTTTAGATTTCAGTCTTCTCCTTGGCCGTGACTATGTTTATGCCATGGGGGCCCTTGTCTATTCACTTTTCCGTGTGGTTTGTTTTCCACACGATGGAAGAATCGTGACCATAGATCAATTGTCGTTCTTTAGCCACCCAACGCCTCTTGTGCTACTATCATCCCCTCTTGGTTCTTGCTCGCAAGTAGTAGCTTCCTTGCCACATGTCAATTATGTGGCTACCCATTCCATTTCCACCTCTGCTGATGATCATGTAGATGGTCTCATACATCATGTACTGGGGGCATTGGAACCCGATCTATCATTAGTGAGTCATGACATGTATTCCTCCTAGAGTGCGTCTCTTCCATCCTACGGAGACCTCTTGGGAGCCATGTTCTCGTATGGCCCATGAATAGGAGTCTCGAGGATAGTTCTAACCTTGTGATGACCTCGTTAGAAAATGAAACAAGGGGTGTGGAGCATAGTTCCTTGTCTTCTGTCAAGCTTGTTAAAAAATGAAATAAGGAGTGTCGAGCATAGTTCCTGATCTTGTGTCAAGCTTGTTAAAAAATAACACAAAGGTTATGAGGCTGGTTCTTTTACCGTGTCAACCTCATTAAAAAATGAAACCACTCCCTTTCCAAATTGAGTCTTTGCTTCAGATCTTGTAAAATCCAAGTTGAATCTTTCCAAGATCTTGAAAGTGAACCTTCATTCCATCCACCTCGTTGAATGTAATGAAGCTTGGGGCATGTACCTCGATTTGCGTCATTATGCTAAGGGCATGCAAACTCATAACAAGCATAGTTTTTCGTTTCAAGCTTCTGTAAACATGAAACCGAATCCAAGCAGAGTTGTCCATGGTTCAAGCTTGTGTAAAAATGAACCCATACCTGATTTACATATTGTGATTGCCATTTATTCGCTAAATTCTGCTAGATGAGCCTTGGTTGTTTCATTCCATTGCCACCATCTCTTTGGCCGATCATATGCTTTCAATTAGTTGTTTTTCCTTTCCTAAGGAACCACAGTGATGAGTGGTTTTATTAACCAGCCTCTTGACCATTACATGTTTTGAGTAGTTCCACCATTGCCGGAACCAGTTGTTACCCTTTATACCACTCGTTCCTCCAAGACGAGTCTCCTTTAAGCTCTTTTCTAACTTGTAAAAGATGAAAAGATTGCCTAGTATTTCAAACTAGGGGCATGCAAACTCATAACAAGCATAACTTTTCATTTCAAGCTTCTGTAAACATGAAACCAAATCCAAGTAGAGTTCTCCATGGTTCAAGCTTGTGTAAAAATGAACCCATACCTGATTTACATCTCGTGATTGCCATTTATCTGCTAAATTCTTCTAGATGAGCCCTGGTTGTTTCATTCCATCACCACCATCTCTTTGGCCGATCATATGCTTTCACTAGGTTGTTTTTGGTCTACTGAGGAACCGCAGTGATGAGTGGTTTTATTAGCCAACCTCTTGACCATTACATGTTTTGAGCAGTTCCACCATTACCGGAACCAATTGCTACCCTTTATACCACTCGTTCCTCCAAGACGAGTCTCCTTTCAGCTCATTTCTGACTCGTAAAAGATGAAAAAACTGCCAAGTATTTTTCCCTTTTTGACTCGTTAAAGAGAATAAAAATGGAGGTCTTATTTCAGCTCTTTTCCGATCGTTTAAAGACAAAAAGATTGCCAAGTTTTCCTTTTAACTCGTTAAACGAAATGAGAGGCAGTATGCTTTAAGCTCTTTTCCGAATGTGTAAACAAGAAAAGATTGTCGAGCATTTGTCATTTCAGGATCGTTACTGGTTACGAAATGACGTGGTTTCAATCACTTTTCTACTTTTTTAGGTTGAGATCACTAATCACGAAAAGTACTCCTTGATCATAATGGTCAGGTAGTTCTTTCCAGTATCATTTTATACTTTTTCAGGCTTGAGAGACACAAATTTACGAAAAATGACCCCCTTGGAGTTTTCTTTTCCGTGTCTTTTTCAAACTCCCTAAACATGAAAAAGACTATGAGTTTTTCCTATGTCAAACTCGTTAAACTATGACAACATTGGACTCGTCACTATGACGAGACTCGAGCTTCTCCTCCCTAGGGCTCGTTAAACTATTACTAGGTTGGATTCGACCAAAGGTTGAACTTATATCGCAAGCATATGATATCCCCTTCAAGCTTGTTTTAAAAAATAATTGGGGTACTCACCAACAATGGTGGGGGAAAATTTGGAAAACATCATTGATTGTCTATGGCAGCTAGTCACTCTTGAACACCGACACTTTTGCTTCTTGTCGGGTTGGGATATCCATGCATCGTCATTTGGCCTTCCACGGGTTCGGGTTATCATTTAGCCTTATTCCATCTGATCCATGTTGTTTCCATTAAACCTATGATCCTTTGGTACTTGAATGCTGCCACCCTCTGGAGTCGTGTTACCGACATGTTCAAGAGTATAATCCTTCTGCAGTTTACATCCCTGCCTTTTCCTTTGATACTCTATTTCACCATCTACCTCTTGTTCCTTGTCGCATGTTGTTGATGGGGGAATCATTATGGCCCTCCTACAACGGGTCGTCTCCTGTCAACATCAGCTCATTATCCAGGAGATTGATCTAGAGATCCCTTTGGTACCTTGGAGCTTGCATGCCTCAATGGCAAGTTCTTCACGCCTGATGGTCGACTTACATCATTGGTCATCGATTGGGTGATTCCACGAGTGTTCGACTTCAGCTACTTCTTCACACTTCATGGATTGTACGGACAATACCTTGAGAACCATTGGCATTATTGGTGGTTTCTCTCGCGCTTGTTAACGGTTTGCATCATCGACCGGTAATCAAGCGATTTTCTCTCATGCTCAACTTCAGCACCTCTATTCGCATGTTAGAATTTGTACTATGATCGGTTGGCTTCAAGACCCCGAACTCAGATCACATATGTTCAGGCTGCGTGGATTGGTTCATGATTACATGAATCATTGATGGATGGCTGCGACCATACTTGAATCTTTATGGATGGCTGTGACCTTACCTTTAGCATTATCATGGTCTCATTAGTTGGATGGTTGCGTCCACACCACAGACCTAGTTCATATGTCTTTTGGATGGTTGCGTCCATGCCTAGACTACGTGTAATTCACTATCAGAGATATCGGTTGTACTTGCACCTACAGGTTCTTGCAGATGGTGTTCCAGCTCAGTCAGTTTTGTAAAGCATTTGACCCCTCCCACTCTCTCGGGCTTCATAATTTAGGGGGCATCTATTACACAGTAATTTGTCACTGCCTTCACCCCAAGTCCATATACTATGTCATGTGTCTAAATCAAACATGCTCATGTTACACAAATGCTCTCATATGCTGCCAATTGACCCACTTTTCCTAATTTATCTACCTCATCATAGCTATTGTCTTAATAAACGCGCTGAATGGCGCTCCTAAACAGTCCAGCCGTGCTGCCAGCACGGAAGTAAGTTTGATTCTTGTGATGGTCTGATTTCATGCCCCAAAGTGAGGTTTCTTATTATCTTTAGCGATGATCTGACTAATTACATTACTTACTCATGATGTCAGTGTTGAAGTTCAGTTATGTACCCATGATGACCCAGATTTGGTGAATTTGTTCCAACAATCGGCCTTCTGGATGACTCCAGACCTGGTTGTTGGCATAGGTTGTGTCAACCTCCCTTCCCTCGCGTGGCAATTCCATCAATTGTGCTACCTTCCTTGGTGATAAGCTCTCTCTTCCCCATTTCATGGAGACTCCTCCTATTTAAACACTCACTTTTGATATTATCAACTAATGGTTGGTAGTGGGTAAATTCTTGGATTGAGCAGTGTTGCTAGTGCTTTTGATAGATAGCTGGTGTGAGTGTGAAAAGTGTGAGAGTGTTGATAGCTTGGGGAAGGTTGTGAAGTGCCCTTGATTTCATGCAAAACTTGTGTGTGAGAGAGAGACCTTTTTTATGTTTGGAGAACCATCTTCAAAGAGTGAATGCTTGAAGAACATGTTGGCTAGATCCCTATGAGAAGGCTTGTGACGTCAATACTTTGGTTGTAAGCTTACTCTTATTTCATTATTAATGCAATCAATGATGTTTTCCTATGTCTTGTATGTAATGTACTTGATAGCTCATGACTTCTTGACTTTGTGAGTAAATAGTTCATTGTTGTTTTCGGTTACGTGCTTTGTTGTATTTCCTTTGCTTTGCTTTAGGTTGATCGCTCATTGAGGATAAGGAAGCGAAAGCTGGAGCAACGCAATGGAACTCCATCGAACACCAGTTGTGGTAGGCCTCCAACTTTAACTGTTTAAGGAAAGCTATTATTGATCTATCCTTGTTTGTGATTAGACCCACTCTAGGCCTAGAGGGGTTGCCTTTGTCCGCAGAGGGAACACTTTCCTGCATTCAAACTTAGTCAATATAGTGTTAGGATGCCCAAACCATAACCTCATCATTCTTTTGTAATACGTCCTTCCATGAAAGTTGTCCTTGTGCGTACCCCACCATCATGTGGGCATAGCACGCAGTGCCAAATCTAATGCTTGGAAGCGGTAATCCTCAGGGACTTCACACTCAAGTGCATCCAAAAAATTATCCACATTATTTAAATCATCATAATAAGGTAAGTTCCTTACCTATGACGAAACATAGTGAAATGATTTCGTCATCATATTGCAACACAATGTGGATACTTCATGCAAATGATTCTGCCAATGTTCCAAATATTCATCTGAACCAAAGGTGTAGGAACTCTCTCGGTCCTATGCAATCCATCCATATACTGTCAAATTGATACAGTCCTCATCCCGCACTGTTATTTTATAGATCTAGTCCAATTCATCCTCACTTTCTTTCTAATCATGAATTGGTTCAATGTAGTGAACTCCTTCTGTAGGGTCCAACGATACTACAACCCGAAGTGGTTTCCTTTCAAATGACATAGTCCTCTTCTTCAAATTGATAACCCCATTCATGTTAATGGTCCAGTCGATTCCCAAGAGTGCAGGGTATGGATTACTTTTGTCAATGATCTCCATCACCTCAAAGTTGGCCATCATGCTCGCTCCTTCGATATCAACAATTACTTCATATAATCGTCCCATAGGGATGATATTTTGCTGGTTCACCATTCTGAGCTAAATCAGAGATCGTTGCAGTGCATGTCTCCCCATTATTTCCCAGGTTTGTTTTGGAAAAACGTTTCTGTCAGACCCAAGATAAAAAATTACCTGGTCCATCTCATAATCTCCTAACTATGCAGTGAGCCTCATCTCGTGCTCCATTTGTGCCTTATGTTTACCAATTTTTATGACCACCCAGTGTCCGTCAGGTAAATTCTCTTTGCTGGTGCATTTGTTTATTAACTCATGCAGGCCTTCTGCATATTTTCTATCGTACAACATTTTTATGTAGGTCTCTAAAAATGTGGTAAGAACAGAGGGGTTAACCTCTATAGGCACACTAGTTTCTCACACCTTATCCTAACATCCTGAGGTGCATGCTGCAACGAATATTTTCTTGGTCTCCATAAATGTTTCCTTAGCATGGACCAGATCAAAACCCACTTCCTTCTCTCGAGCCTTGTGGATCCATCTGTCCTCTTTAGGCTATTTACCCTTATCCTCGTCGATTGTTATTCTACTTCTCAACACTATATTCACACTTTGATCTTCCTCACAAGGCTCAAATTTCATCGTCTCTAAGTTCTGCTTAGGTTGTTGAGGCTGCGCTTTTTTCTCTTTCATCTAAGCTATCAACACTGGGCATTATTCTATGGTGTGGTCAAACTGGGTGCAGTATTGACATGACGGGTGTGTTTGATTCTGACACTCTCGCGCATAGTTCCCTGGGGTTCTGCAGTTGTAACAAATAACCTCTCCCCAACCTCTACCAGGCCCTCCTCCTCCTCGGCCTCATCCTCATTCTTGATATCCTCCATGCGCTCCTTTGGCACCCTGCTTAGGAGGTCGAGTTTCTGCTTGCATCTGGTATGTAAGTGTTTTTTTCATCATCAACTTATAGCTGTGACAATGACACTCATCATGTCCCAATGATTTGCAGAAGGTGCAGAACATCTGCTGGGGTGTCTGGATGAACTTTTAAACTAAACGATAATTATCTGTTGGATGTTGTCCAACAACTTGACAAATAACGCATCATAGTGCATCCCCCATGCTTAGTCCTCCTCAGGGGAATTTCCCCCCCTCCTGTAATATAATTCGTGAATATGAGACAATGGTCTTTTTTGTGTACCTGGCTCTTACACTTCAGACACTAGAACATAGCATGCATCTCGGGTTTAGTCTCCTTATCTTTCTTCAAGCTCCGAAATTCTAAGAAGAGGCTTTGTAATTGAGAGTGAATCTATTGTACCCCCAAGGTCACATCCTGAATAGGCGTTGCATGCAACGTCATCGAAATTTCCAAGGCTTATGATTACGTTCTTATCTTCTGTTGTGACAGAGAAATCCTTAGGTGGGGCAGAAGTGAAGCTATAAACCATTCATGATGCTAACCATCTGTGAGCTACATGTTAGCTTCTCGAATCACACATTTCAACCTTTGATATAATTACCAAGGCGTTTCATCAAACATCATCATGATTTCCTTAAATCCAACTACTGAGTATGAGTCAGACTTAGGCTTACTAAAATGCTTATTTAAATCAACCTTAGTATTTCTAGTGATACTAGAGGGTTATGAGAACAATACTTAATATACCAAGTCAGTGCGTGATCCTGCAGAGTGATAACCAATTGTGCCTTCTTTATATTGTCATTAGTAATGTTCTATGCTATCCACATAACATTCGTAACAAATGAGAACTGCTCTGTATCTTCACTCCCCATACCCTTGAAAATCGATAGCTTCATTGTGTTTTACATGTTGAGTGGTGGTGGTGGTGGTAGAGGTGTGGGTGAAGGTGTATGCGGTGGAGGTGGAGGTGGAGGCGGAGTGGATTGCTGATGAGTTCATAGAAAACCCTTTATTATCAGCTGAACAACACTTCATGATGGAGTTCATTCCACCCCTTCGTCGTCAGTTGGTGGAGGTCCAACCAATGGACTATACTTTGGTCCTGACCCCTCACGATTTCTAAAGAGTCATCCACTTCGCGTAGGTCTGAACATCAAGGTAATGGAATCACCCATTTTTCACACAACAACATTTTAATCCAATTATTCAAATATCTTAAATACTTACCTCACAGTCCTTTGAAAAATCTTTGTTATGCTTTTCTATAGTTGACTGAGGTATTGCTTGCAAATTCTGTAACAAATCCTCCCAAAATCTGATTGAGCAATGATTGACAGCCTGCACGATTTGGTTTTCAAAGGCTTCTAATCGTCGCACTAATTCAAGAGTCCACACTATTGGAATATCAAGGTTCCACCTTCCTTGGATGGCTGTCAATCTGGCTAACCACTTGCACACCTCAATAGGAAAAGTGCATAAAAAGATCTCGTGTATCTCTGTGTATAGTTACCTGATCAACCGTTGTTCCTTCGACAGGTGCGGATTCCTATTTCTTGCGTTATGAACTCATGAATCTTCTGATCCAACCACTTTTAAATTTCTTTCTTGGTCGGATTCTAGTGATTCAACATCACACATCTCCTTCAAGTAGATATTGGTCCTGACAATGGAACCATTTATTGGCTTAGGGGGTCCTGACCCAGGTTCAGACGTAGTTGTGCCAACCAACAAATACCTACACTACTGGCCCCTTTGGCAACAACCCATGTAGCACAGGCTACAGTCTCACCCAAAGCAGTATGGGGGGATGCAAGAATCAAGTTTCTGCATCTAGAGACGATTGTGATCTCCTTTTGTGCCTCAGATCTTCCTTCACATAGATCGATAAACCCTTAGGGCTTGGTACTGCAACCCTTTTAAAATAGCCTTTAGACTTTCCCGAAGGTCTACGATTAGCCTTTACGGACCCTTAATAGTCAATTTATCCCCTTACGTGCATAAGAGAACAAACCTTAATTGGTGTTCATGCAGACGTACTTAAGTTATTTAGTAAACATAATAGAATTCATCCTAGTCTTCACAAAAGTACTTAACATGAATTGTGTACATTTATTAAGACTTATTCAATAGAATCACACATCATTAGATCAATATTTCATAAACACATTATTCATCCATAACATATATCATAAACAAAGATAAAAAAATATGCACAATATTTATTTGGTAAGTTTCTTTATTTATCTTCAGTTCATCTTTACAAACTCAAAACTACCCTCTGCACTCAGCTGCAGGGGTCTACGCACTCAGTTGCAGACTCTACCTAGGCCTCTACGCACTCAACAACATAGCCTTTCTCTCCTATCTGACCCACTTCTCTGTGTTATCACTTCTCTTCTATTGACCCATTACATCCTTGATCTAACATCACCCACCTTATACTCTATAAGGCACACCTACTTATGGCCTTTTACATACAATCCCATGCTCCGCAGACCATGGGCGGATCTCAAAACCGACTCAAACTTTACATAAACAATGGACTAAAACCCTTTTGACTCCTAATCATTTGCGCGCTCCGCATCCACAAATCACAGAGACTTTACATTAGTTACAAAAAATACATCAAAACTTGGGTTATCTTAACCCCAAAATTGACCCAAGGGACCCCATCCCAACATTACCTACCATATGTTGGTGAGGATTCTTGAATTTAGTTGGAAATGCTGGCATTTAATTTAGGAAAGTTTATATATTTCAATATACACAATATCTGATAAGAATTAACATAGGATGAAATTTTAGAACTCTAAAAAAGGCATAGGTATAACATTGTGACAAATATGTCACTGAAAAATGAAAACTCTATTTTTAGGTATTATAGAATTATATATCCTTAAAAAAACCAAAGTAACAAAAAACTGGAAAATAATATTAGAAGTACAAATACCTAATTTATAAATAGACAAAGTAGCCTAGTTAAATACATTGTTATTTTTAAAGGATTCTCAAGGCTATTAGAAACTAGAAGGAAGAGAATTAAAGTAGTAGAGTTATTTATTTTAAAATAAAATTACATACAAAAATCACTAAAGGAAAGTTTAGTATGAATCTTTAAATACGTACCAACCAGCCATTGGTAACTATAATCACAATTGTAAAAGTATCAGGAATAGAGTACAATATGGTAAGATAGAAAAATAAACATTAATATGTTGATATTTGAGAGAAATTTCCTTTTGCTCAAAGACTATATATATAGAATAACTTCTAGGTGGAAGTTGGGTTAAGAAATTTGACATTAAAATATTTTGTGTTCAAAAGAGAATATCATAGAATAAATATAGATATGGGCATAAGGACCTGAAGGTTACACTTTCCCAAATTTGGAAGTGCAACTCGTTAAATTTATTTAGAATTTATATTAAAAATTTAGCAGAAGTCTGACAGTGAAGTCACAAACACAGGAACCAAGAATGAGGTGTCTACCTCGGTGAATGGAAAAACATTTTTTGAGTTGAATAAGAAAGCCACCTCTAGAAGCATTGAAGTAAAAATAATAAATCCTTTTTGTGAGTAGGATAATTACCTTTAAGACAACAAAAAGAGATAGGGCTATAATGTAATGTCAAACAAGAAGAATTATATAAAAAGAAAATTAAAGGGATTCTCTTTATATATTTATATACCTTTGAAAAAGGTTTATATTTTCAAAACCTCAAACCCACTACAAGGAAAAGATACATGTCAAAGCTGGTTCAATACCCAGGAAAGAAAAGGGTGCACTCATAGAGATATTTACGAAAATAGATGTCAGTGTAAATTATTGAGTACAAAATAACCTCAATGTAGAAATTCCCATTGTAGATCAACAAATTATGCAATATACTAAAGCAAAATACAAGATCTACTTCTAAAACAAACTTGTGGAAGCTTAATAGAATATGAGCAAGATCAAATAGAACGCATATAATAGATGAAGAGAAATCAATCACACATGAACACAAAAGAATACTTTGGGAAAATCATTAGCTAAAAAACCTGGATCTCTGTATTATCATACAAGTGGAAATATGTTCAGATTACAAAAAGAATCAGCTCAAAAGCTATCTTTCTCTCTCTGCAATCAAATAATACAGTGCACAGATTGAATAGACACAAGATATGCCTTCCCTCAACTCTCCAAGCCTCCTATTTCCTTACGTAGTTTTTATTGGTGTCCAATGATGCCACCTGTGTGATTGGCCTCATCACACACTCACTAAACTGAAGAAGTAACTGCGCAATCTCCAAGGGATGAATTCCTTCTACATGCAAGAGATATCCTCCATGGAATATTCTTGCAACTGATAGTACATTGTCCCATCATCTGATATCAATTGGGTCTCTGTCTGAACTGACATGCATGAGTTATTTATGAGAGAATATTCAGTTATCTGAAGTGTAGTAGTTACATGCATGCATGCGTTAACTAATTGAACTCACAATTAGTTCAATAAACTATTTGAACTAATCTAACTGGACTTAACTCAGTTAACTGAGCTAACTAATTACAACTCAAATTACAACTCATCCTTATCTCTGTAACTAAGGGATAAATTCCTCAATTAATGGGATAACTATTGAATGTCATCACATAGAATTCATGTTTGATTTTCTACAACTAATTAACTCAAGATGAATTAATTAATTATTTTAAAAACAGCTGCAAATATCAAATTCGAATTTTACTTCTTTATTTTAGTTCAGGGACTAATTAAAATAGGAAGGTATCCCGAAATGTTATTTATGGAAATGCTATTTTTAGCACTTCTATATTTAGCATTTCTTGTTACTATTTTCAACTCTCCCTCTCAATAAGAAAGGGATTATCAGTAACCCCAATCTTTTCTCTGTGGAACTCGAACTTGCATTTTGACAATGCCTTAGTCAAAATATCTGCATCCTGTTCCTCGGTCGAAACATACAGCAACAACATGATCCTCTTAACCATGTAGTCTTGAAGATGTTGATACCGATATCAATGTGCTTCGGCCTATCATGAAAAACTAGATTCTCAGAGAGTTTGATACAACTCTGATTGTCGCAGTAGATCATAGTTGGATCCATCCTCTAACCAAACAATCCCACTAGAATCTTCCGCATCCAAATGGCTTCACATGCAGCCTGACTAGAAGCCATGTATTCAACCTCTGCTGAGCTACACACAATTGATCTCTGTTTCTTGTTATACCAGGAAACTGTAGTTGAACCAAGGTTGAACATTCCTCCAGAAGTGCTCTTCTAGTCTAATGGACTCCCTACCCAATCTGCATCTGTGAAGCCCTAAAGCTTCACTCCCTCTATCCATCTATACCACAATCAAAACTGAGATGTGCCTCTGAGGTATCTCATCACATGCTTCGCTGCCTTCCAAAACAACTTGGTAGGCTGAACCATAGCTTGACTCAGCCGGTTCACCACAAAGCATAAGTCTGGTCGTGTGTTTACTAGATACATAAGTGAACCCACAAGCTACCAATAAACAATAGAAGCTACTACCTCACCTAAAGTAGCATCCTCCTTCTTCTAGTTCCCAGCTAGAGGAGTCTGCATTGGCTTGCACTTTTCCATGTGAAAGTGCCTGAGCATCTCATTGGTATACTTGCCTTGAGACACAAAAACTCCCCCATCTTTCTGCCACACCTCCATGCCTAGAAAGTAGTCCATAAGACCCATGTCTTTCATCTCGAACTCTCTTGCAAGATCTTCCTTGCAAGATTGGATCAACTGATCATCACCTGTCAAAATTGGATCATCGACATAAAGAACAATGATCAATGGCTTACCTTCTACCATGATGTGGTAAAGGTTCGCATCTACTTCACTCTTGGTGAAGCCAAACCCGGTGAAATAGCTTTCAATCTTGGTGTACCAAGCACGGGGTGCTTGCTTCAGCCCTACAGAGCCGTCTTGATTCGGCACACATGCGACTCATGATCAAAGGTCTCAAACCTTATGGCTGCTCAATGTACAACTCCTCCTCAATCTTACCATTTAGGAATGTTGTCTTCACGTCCATCTAATGGATCTTCCAACCCATCTGAGCTGATAGTGCCAACATCAATCTGATAGATGAGTACCTGGCTACATGAGCAAAGGTCTCATTGTAGTCGATCCCCTCGAACTGTGAGAAACCATAGGCAACAAACCTTGCCTTATGTTTCTTAACACTGCCATTAGCTGCCTGCTCTACCTTGTAAAGCCATCTAGAACTCACCACTGACTTGTCCTAAGGTATTGGGACAACATCCCACACACCATTCTGAATGATAGAGTTGTACTCCTCGACCATGGCATCAACCCAGACAAGTTGCTGCACTGCCTCCTCGAATCAAGAAGGCTTAGACTCTACCCACTCTCCAACCAGGGCCATGTAACTAGTGTACCACTCGGGTGACCTCCTTTATCTATGCTGAGAAGATGGCTGTCCCACATTCTCCTGTGCTTCTAGCATCAACCTGTCAGCTTCCCTTGAGCATTTTCGCCCATCTCTAGAAGACTCAGCATGAGTTGATGTCTCCACTCCTAGATCCTCTGCATGCTGCCTCTCTACATCAATCTGGGTCTCCTCCTCCTTAGGAATTGAAATTTCCTTCTTTGTATGCAACTTGAGCTCCCTCTCAAGTGATACTCGCATGGCTTTCTACTCATAGAACTTTAGATCCTTGCATACCACAGTCCTCTGACTAGTAGGAAGGTACACTCGATACTTGTGGGGTGTATTCATGTACCCCACAAGTATTCCCAACCTAGCTGTTGGATCTACCTTATTGCGAGAATCTTTGGTCACATGGCAGTAAACTGATGATCCAAAGATTTGGAAGCGACTCAAATCTGGTTGCTTCCCGGAAAAGGCCTCCATAGGTGTCTTCATTCCTAGTATATGGTGCAGGCTTCTATTCTACAAGTATACTGTTGTATTGCATGCCTCATCCCACAAATGTAGTGGTAGGATTTGGTCATGCAACATTGTTTGATCTGCTCCCATAATCAATTTGTTCTTCCTTTCGGCCACCCCATTCTACTGTGGGTTATGGGGTGCTGTAAACTCTCGTTTAATTCTTTCTGCAGTGCAAAAGTCCTCAAACTATTGGGAGACATACTCTCCACCATTTCCGCTATGCAAGGCTTTTATTTTCTTTCCAAATTATTTCTCTGCCAAGGCTTTAAACTCACAAAACCTCAAGAAGGTATGATCCTTCTTTTACATAAAGTAGATCCAACATCTACGAGAAAAATCACCAATAAAAATAAATAATACCTTTGTTTAGTGGTGGAGGCTATAGAGAAAGGTCCACAAACATCTGAGTGAACTTGCTCCAAGATTGCTCGAGCTCTACTCTCTCGATCCGGAAAGGAAGATTTTGCATACTTACCTAAGGTACAACCTTTGCATGTATCTGCCTGCTCCAGTTTTCCCTTGGGAAGTCTGGTAGAAATCTACTGCATGATCTTCAGTGTTCCATGGTACAAGTGGCCCAATCTTCTATGCCATAACTCGCCAACATCTTGGCTCTGCACCATCTCAGCTTTGGAACTCAGTGCAACACAATCGTCTACCTCTAGCTTGTAGAGATCCTTTACTCCAATCCCAATTCGCTTGGTCTGTCCAGTGACGATATGCCTTAGGAATACCTTTCCTTTACTAAAGACTACATTATAGCCTTTATCTTCTAGCATAGCAATGGACACAAGATTATTCTTCAGACCTGGTACATAATTTACATCAGTCAAGGTGAGATGAGCTCCATGCTCCCTTTGAAACACAACCGTACCTTAAACATAGTACTTTCCATCATCGCCCATCTCAATATGCATCTAGAGATCCTTCTCCTCCAAGGTACTTGAAAAGATTCTTGTCGCTTGACATGTGGAATGAAGATCCACTATCTAGGTACCACACACATCCCACCATGGATGAAACCATGCATGCGATAAGAGAGAAATCCAACTCAAATTGTGAGGCCAGTGCCTCACCATCAGATCCCTTCGAGGATCCCTTCTTGGATTTCTTTTGTGGACAATTCGTAGCATAATGGCACACTTCATGACAATGAAAGCATCACACTTTCGATTTGTCAAAATTCTTCCCACCATGGGAAGAACTGGATTTGGGATGGGATGCCTTCCCTCTCCCTTTCCTCACCTTACTCACTAAGGCTAGATTTTCCTCATCATATTGCTTTGATGAGTATCCATCTCTAGTGCTTCTTCTTATCTCCTCCCACATCAAATCCGACCAAAGTCGTTCCCAATCTGGCAGTTTTTCTCTTCCATTAACCGAGTCTTGGTAGCTGTGCCAGCTCTTAGGAATACTAAGGAGTACAAGACTCACCATGTCATCATCGGCTATCATGATCCCTACACTTCCAAGCTCATCCATTTAGGTGGCGAGCTTGTTCAGATATGTAGAGATCGTGTCGCCCTTTTCACACTTTATTTTCTGAAGCTTGTCTTTCAACGTCAGTTTCCTCTGATCGCTATTGTTTTGATATAGATCTTTCATTATTTTCCACATCAAAAACGATTTCTCCTTCCCATGGAGACTCTAGAATATGTGGTCTCGAGCTCCCTCCAGAAGGATTCTCCTTGCTCTAGCCACACATTTCTTCCATTCTACCAATTCTGTAGCATTAGCCATTGTGGGCTTGGGGACTTGTTGATCAATGAAGTCCTATAGACCATTATCCTCTAATACTTCTTCCATGCAATCCTTCCAGGCTATATAAGTTGAGCTACCACCAAGGGAATACTCGAATATTAAACCGTTGAACACCATTGGTGAAATTGAGATGTGATAAGAACTTGATTTCCATAAGTAGGAACTTCAAACTCCGAACTTTTCCCTTCTTTATATACTGTTCTTCGCTTTGATCACCTTTGCTCTGATACCATGTAGAAATTCCCATTGTTGATCAATATATTATGCAATATTCTAAAGCAAAATACAAGATCTACTTCTACAACAAACTTGTGGAAGCTTAATTGAATATGAGCAAAGATCAAATAGAACAAATATAACATATGAAAATCAATCAATCACACATGAACACAAAAGAATACTCTGGGGAAAGCCTTAGCTAAAATACCTCGATCTCTGTATTATCATACAAGTGGAAATATGTTCATTTACAAAAAGAATCAGCTCACAAGCTATCCTGCTTTCTCTGCAATCAAACAATATAGCTCATAGACTAAATAGACACAAGATATGCCTTCCCTTAGCCCTCCAAGCCTCCTATTTCCTTGCGCAATTTTTCTTGGGGTCCAATGATGCCACTTGTGTGATTGGCCTCATCACACACTCACTAAACTAAATAAGTAACTGTGCAATCTCCAAGGAATGAATTCCTTTTGCATACAAGAGATATCCTCCATGGAATATTCCTACAACTGATAGTACACTGTCCCATCATCTGATCTCAATTGGGTCTCTTTCTGAACTGACATGCATGAGTTATTTATGAGAGAATATTTAGTTATCTGAAGTGCAACAGTTACACGCATGCATGCATTAACTAACTGAACGCGCAATTAGTTCAACAAACTATTTGAACTAATCTAAATAGACTTAACTCAGTTAACTGAGCTAACTAATTACAACTCAGATTACAACTCATCCTTATCTCTTTAACTAATGGATAAATTCCTTAATTAATGGGATAATTGTTGCATGTCCTCACATAGACTTCATATTTGATTTTCTACAATTAATTAACTCAAGATGAATTAATTGATTATTTTACAAACAACTACTAAGATCAAATTCAAATTTTACTTCTCTATTTTAGTTCAGGGACTAACTAAAATAGGAAGGTATCCCGAAATTCTATTTAAGGCAGTGCTATTTTTAGCACTTCTATATTTAGAATTTCTTGTTGCTATTTTCAACACTCAAAACCTTTCATAATAAATAAATGGTAACCTATAGAGATCAAATTCCTCTCTATTATGTTAACTGTAATTTATAGAAGAATCTAAAATCTAAAGGTAAACAAATTGACATAACTTTTAACAAACGAACAAATGTTCACCTAACTGTGAACGTATATCTAAAATTACAGAGACCCTAATAAGGTTTCACTATTAAAACCCTTCCTAAATTAATGATAAATTACACGAGGCTAAGGTTTCTAGTATAAAAAAATAGCCATACCAACATACAATATAAAACTATATATACAAGCAATAATAATAAAGAAAACGTAAGAGAATACCTATAAGAATTGAAAAAAACTCTACAAAATATCATAACTATAAGGGTTATAAAATCACTAGTTAATTGAGGCTCTGAGCATTCAAAATTGTTGATAATTTACGGCATATTGTATATAGGCCAAGCGGGAAGGAAATTAAAACAAAACCTTAACCATAATTTGACTAAGTAGAAGTAGATTGGTTCCATTTACAAAAAAAATTGTTTCTTTTAAGACATGTAAGCATTTCAAAGAAATTTGAGAAGGCCTACTATGAAAACTATGGTAAAAATTAGTTATAGAATTGATTGTGTTACCCCTACAAACACATCAGGATAAAATGAAAATAGAGAACAAATTAGTCACTAAACACAACCATAACTTTGAATAGTAAAATGTATTTGATAAAATGAAAAGAAATGTTCTTAAACCTGAACATAATTAGCAGAAGTTACTAAGAGATCGATAATGGTTACTCCAACTGATAGACAAGAAGTAAAAACTTCATGGAGTTAAAAAACCAAATTCTCTTATGTACATTGTGAGTACATTACAGAGGAAACTGATGAAAATAAACCTGGGAAACTATTTGCATATCTGTGGAATTGGTAGAGGAAAACAATGAAATGAATGAGAAAATGAAAACTGGCATCATAGTCATTAACCGATTAAAAACCGTAACTTAATTCATTACCATTTATTTTGCAGTTCGAATCTTGACCGTTGATTTGGTAGGTCAAAAGAACCATGTGTGGAATCAAAAATAAATGAGACGTATGTGTGTAGGAAAGTCTGGAAAGGTCTCAAACAAGATTTGTAAACTATATCGAAAATGTTATATAACCATGAAATTAATACCACATTCAAATGACAAAGGTGAATCATAAATACTAATATAAGTGAATATGGTTCATTACGATCAAATAAAATACATGTATGCTATGTCCCAAACAATTGATATATGAAACATGTTTATAAGATTAGGTTATGAAGACCTTGTTAGAGTTGAAAACAATGTTGACGATAGTAATGATAATATATTGTGTTAGTATGAAAATTCTTGGAAGATGTACCAAAAACCCTCACTTAAGTCACTAGGTGACAAGTGACACTAACAAGAAGTTAATGGCTACTGTCATTCTAGATGTTTAACACAAATGGAAAATCTGCAGTAAAAGAAAACCAGATCCAAAACAATAGCAACAGAATGATAGATCCAGAATAATAACAAAAAACCTCACTTAAGTTACTAGGTGACAAGTGACCCTAACAACAAGTTAATGGCTATTGTCATTCTAGATATTTAACACAAATGGAAAATATGTAGTAAAAGAAAACTAGATCCAAAACAATAGCAACAAAATGACAAATCCAGAATAATAACCCAATGGAAAGACGATCTTAAACAAATAAATCTTTATTGATAACACTTGGCAAAGGAGATCTACAGATTGGTCTATATGTCTCTTTTCATGGGATGGGTCCTTTGGTATCCTTGATGTTTTAGAAATAGATTCTCTCTCTCAATCATGTGAAAAACCCAAACAAAGTGAAGAACTCAAGTGGGAGCTCAAGAAAAAATGACTATAGTATTGACAACGATAATGATCATGGTGAGGAATGAATGAAAAACCCTCCTTTATATAGCAAAGTATGGAGTTAATCTCGAAAATGGAGAATAGTAAAATAATATTGACCAAATTCAGATCTAACTACGTCAAATACTTTATTATATTTATTGGAGAGGGAAAATGAATTTAAAATGGTTAAATTCATTTATTTAGAAATAATTAACAAACAAAATGATTTATTAACTATTTCATGAGAAACAAGAAAGGTGTGAAATCAAAATAATTATTAAATAATGATTTAATAATTATTTTAATAATAGAAATAAGGAAATTAAAGTAAATAATGATTTATTTAAATATTCCTAAGGGATTTAGTCAAATAACACAAGGAATAATTATTAAATAATGATTTAATAATAATTCCTAGATAAAATCAAATAAATAATGATTTATCTAATTATTCTCATGGGGTTTTTTTCAGAAAATAATTTAATAAAAGTGGTTTACTAAAGTATTTTCCACATTGAAAATGATTTACTATGGTAAAATAAATCGACATGGTCTATTTCGATACAGCTAGTTAGAAATGGGTAGGTGATCATTTTTTCGTGATAACATATCGTATATACTTCGAGTATGTTATTAAATAAGAAACACATTTTTATATACAAGACTCAATGGCTTATAAAAACACTATAAATAGGCCTATTATACAAGTGGAAAATGTGTTATAGTTGTTAGACCAGACCTTATGTGAATAATTAAATAAGTATATTGGTGAGGAAGAAAGTTAATATTTGAATCTATGAATGGTTAAGAAAAACATATAGATTCTAGTGAACCAAAATGCGTATAATAATGGGTAAAAGACCTAAATAAATTAAATACAAACATCGATATAGGTTAGAAACAAAGAATTAAAATAGGAGTTGCAGAAAGAAGATATTGTAAATAGGTGAGAATTCAATATCACAAAAAATTCTACTATTTAATGTATAAACAAAATAAAATATGTATATTCATACATAACTTACTGAAATAAAGAATTCTCTGAAGAATGAGATTTTAGTAAGAAGAGATATATAATCCTATGTAGTTTATCGCTTCTTTATAATAAAACATAGTGTTAGAAGAGGTTCGTTACACTTACCACCATTGTTGGACACATGAGACATTGTTGAGAAGCTAACAAAAACAAAGCTCAACCCAAATTGCATTGAACAAGCCACAACGGATCGAATGATGCACACACAAATTAATGACACTCACCACATAGGATCTAACTATATCGGGTTGTCAAATCCGGCTAGCTCCTATACCAAGGCAAGTGGATCACTAGGGACCAAGTTTAGTAGAAGTTATCTCACCTCGTAGACACACTTAACGCAGTGGGGACCATTTCTTCCTAAGGGGGTATGACTGATCTAGGTGGATATTGGTGTCAACTTTCCTATTCTAGTTGGAACCCCAACATTTTTTGTTATCAAATTCCCATTTTTCAAAACAGTGCCTATTTCAGCAGTTTAAAATTTTTTTTTCATTTATGGATCCTAAACTTCTGGAGCCATTTTGAGGCCTTAAAGAATTTGTTTTAGGGAAATGGGAATACTTGGATTGTAGTGGAAAGTTGTTTTCCTTAGATATACCTTTATAACAAGCTATTGTGCATGCCAAAAAGAAGTCGTATTCCAAAGTTATGACCCCGTGGAGTTGAAATTCTAACTAACCCCATCATGGTCCATACCTTTCGGAGCTTCATCTCCCAGAGTTAGGTTTTTGGATGTTTAGGGTTTCTCATTGTTTATTCGTGATACAAATTCCTTTGAGCCGCATTGTAACATAGTTTAGAAGGCATGTAACCATCACATATATTCTTAGATATAAGCTATCATCTCCTCAACTATTTTTCTTTCATTCTACATGTAAAAAAAATTCAACATTTTCTATTTATTAATTAAAGTTTAGTTTCATTGTATCTATATGTTTATGTTTTAAATATGTATTTCATTTCATTCCTTCATAAATATGGATCACCCATGGTATATGTAAAATTGATATTAAAAGGGAATTAATGAATTGACTAACTTTTTAAATTGGTGTGTATTTTCTGGAAGGTTGATCATAATGTGAAAAGTCAGAAAGCATCAAAAAGAAAGGATGTAAGAGAAAAAATGTAGTTTGTTGAATGAGCAAGTAATCTTGGAATTTTCACTATAAAAAAAATTTATGGGTTGCTTCAAATGGTGAAAATTTGAGAATATTGAGGAGAGATCAAGCATAATGCAATGTTAAAATTTCATATTTTGTTTCGTTATACTTTCAAAGATATATGTTGTGGAAGTTAGAGTTTGTGATTGGTCCTGAAATTTGCTTTGAACAAGTCATGTCCATATTTTCACTATAACATATTTTGTAGGGCATTTCAGATAATGAATTTTTGATGAGACAAAAGTGAGACATCAGTGTACACATTGATTCATTATACTTTATGAGATATTTGATATGGAAGATAGGATTCTTGAATGTTTCTATAAGTAATTTCAAATAGATCAATTTGGAAATTTTGTTATAAATTATTTTCTGGGATGTTTCAAAATATTTTCTTTTTGTTCTTAGATTTGGGGAGACATATAGCAATACATTTGGTAAGAAATTTAGAATTTGGTTCACTATACTTTAGAAGATATGCCCTGCCGAATTTAAGGTTTCTTAACTATATTGAAATCAATTTCAAATAGGTTAGCTTGGAAAAAGATTGTAACTTATTTTCTAGGACTTTTCAGAGTGTGAATTTTTTAGAGATTCAAGGATACATACAAATGTGTCTCAAGTAAGAATTTTATAATCACATTTGAAAATTTGGATATGTGGCATGTCATAAAAATTCATTCTTGCGAAGAGGACAAAACAAAAATCTTTGGGAGAGTTACCATAAACTTCATTTAGAGATTCAACTTTTGGTTAGACCTAGTGAAGGAAGAAGTAATGAGCAGACCTAATGAAGGTAGAAGCAACAATAAAACCCAGTGAAGATAGAAGAAAAAAGTACACTTAGTGAAGGAAGAAGTAGTAAGAAGACTTGTTGAAGGTAATGTGAATGTTATCATCTTTTGAAGAAGTTATATGCACTACAGAAGAATTGTATTTGAGGATATTTTACAAAAAAAGGGATTGGTGTCTCTTGCTATATTGGTGCATAAAATTGGGGATTGGTGTGTCTAGTTGGGTGGTGCCTATGAATATTTGTAGTAGTTAGGATTGGTGTCCCTAGTATGTTGGTTCCTATGAATATTTGTAACAATAGGCTATTGTCTACCAAGCATTATAAAGAGGTTTTGTGGCTTTCTTCTGAAAGGGTTTCCATGTAAATCTTATGTTTCATGATTGTAGCTCATGTATGTCATAGGTGATTGTTTTCTCATGCCTATTGAATGTTTATATAAGTCAAATTTGTCTTATAATTCTTCACCCCACCCCATTCTTAGTATAAGTTTGTGCTCAACATTCTGTTCCTCAATAACAAGGAATACTTATGCTATTTTCGTTGATATTTGAGGTCTCACCTTTTGCATCTTTCATTTATATTTTTTTTGTATCTGAATTGTGGTATAATGGTTCCCATTGGAGAGGACTTAATCTAAATATATAGTTGTAATTGACTACTATCTATAGATTGCACTAGTTCTCCCACATTTATTAAACTAACAATATTTAAATGTAGCACTTCAGGGCTTAAAGGAGTTTCTTTGAAGTAACTTGGAGAAATTATCATTGTGATGGTTTGAGGGTTATATTGAATCTTAATGTGGGGATTTTTTCTAAACCTCCATAGGTGCCTTGGTAATGTCCCCCCACCATGAATAACATTAGGGAAAACAAATCGTATATTGATTTTTTTAGTATTATGTTTTGTTTTGTTTGCCAACATAACTTTTAATTTTTACCTTACAAAATCAAATTTGAAGTAATAAAACCATGCTTTGTTAAGTATATATTTTTCACTTTTCAATAAGTCCTTGTAATATAAATAGATACCATTAAGCCCATCATTATTCAAAATTAAAAATACTTTAAAATAAGTGTTATTAAATATAAATAAAGTACTTAGGACCAAATTATCTTACACCATTATTTTATATATTGTATTGCATTACTTTGTGCTAAACATTACTATGTACTTAATCATTATATACTACATTCGTGTTCCTAGGTGCATGAATATATTTTAATGTGATGCCTTTTTAACAGGAATATACATACTCGGGGCCGACATATGTATTTAAGTAAATTTTTTTTGTAAGTTATAATTTTATTTCTTTATCACAAAGTTACAGAAATCCTTGATATATTATTTGTCTTTGGCCTACCATTGGACAAGCTAGAGCAGAGACATAATAATTGTTTGCTAAGAAATATCCAAAATAGAGATAGGGATATCAACATAAAACTGAGAAAGAGATAAGTTGTCCCAAGGGTGTGAGAAAATTATCCTAACCAACAATAGCTATAGGAACAAGAAATTTAAACACATGTATATATAATAGGAAATAGATTAACCTAATAGTCAAGTTGATAAAGAAGTGTCTGAGTCAATGAGATGGTCTGCATCCTTATAATTGATCTAGTTGTACAAGGAATGGAATGAAATGCAAGAAAGTAAATGGAATACACATAGAGAAATATACTAGAGAGCAAAATAATATAGTGAAACCCCAAATTCTATTAATAAATGAAATATTAGAACATGTGTAGCACAAATTGGCTAGAATAGTGGTAACTATCTCTAAACAAAGAGAAAAGACGACTACACGCACTTGTAAAATATGTTACACAAGGTCGAAAGAATGGAATTTTAACAACATAGGTCCAAATCCTAACCTTAGAAGATAAATTTCCAAAAGGTTTGCAAGCCTTGAGGTGTATAGTTGGTGCATCAACTTCCCGTGGGCACAACTTTTGCATACAATATCAGTTTCGGGTGCATGATAACTCATTAAAAAGAATATATAAGGAATAAAACTTTTGATTAGGACTAGGGTATTTCATTTTTGGGCATGGAATCCCCCCAAGGCATGTTTTGGGGCTAAAAGCCCAAGTTTTGACCAAATATTGTTGTAAAGCTTTGCGAATTGTGGTCGTAGAGCACACAAGTTTTGTAATGTAATTTCTGCCCTAGTTTTGTAATGTAATGTCGGCTGGATAGAACTACCCATGGTACGCGAACCATGGGATTGTATAAATAGAGAAGGCTCTAAGTAGTTAGAATAGGATGGGAAAGAAGGATGGGAAGTCTAAGTGATTCAGTCATAGGTTGAAGCAAGTCTTTGGGTCATAGAGTAGGAGAAGGCTCTACAGCTGAGTGCACAAAGGCCTAGTAGTCCGTAGCTGAGTGTCCAAACCCCTGTAATTGAGTGCGCAGGGCGGAGTCATGTCTGTAACCGAGGAAGAAAGTAATAAAGAGAAGTTGCGTTATGAATATGTGTATCTGTTCTTGGTTTAATGAATGACTTATATACTTTGCGATTATACTGTTTATTTAATGCGCACATTTGTATGAATGGTTTATGTTAAAGCATAACTTAAAGTAATCAAGCAGGAAAAGATAACTAACTAACATCAAAGCATAAGTAAGATCTAGGGTAATACCAAAGGGTGCAATGTTTAGCCCCTCGGTAGGGCTGCGTGAAGGTAGTATATCAAGCTGCAAGGCACGGGAAAGTGCGTAAGGCAACCTACACACAGGGTCAAACTGCAGACCAGTTGAACTCATCAGACGTCTCCAGGGTGCGAAAACCTGGTTCTCGCACCCTCCCATACTACTTCGGGTGAGACCTCAGTCCGCACTCCGCAGACTATTGCTGAAAGGGCCAGTAGTATGAGGATTTGTTTGGCTAATTAAATCTGAACCTGGGTCAGGCCCCAACAAGCCAACAAATGTTTCCATTTCTGGGATCAGGATATACATAGAGATGTCTGATGTTGTATCACTCGAATCCAACAAATAAAGGAATTGAAGATTGGTTGGACAGAAAAATTCACGAGTTCGCGGCACAAGAAAATAGGAATCCGCGACTATCAAAAGAAGAGTGGTTAGATTTCTACTTGTATACGAAGATCCATGAAATTTTCTTTACATCGTTCCCAACTAAGTTGTACAAGTGGATCGCGAAGCTAGCAAAAAGTCAAGGAAGGCATAGACTCGACAAACCTATTGTGTGGACTCCAGAATTGGTGTGTAGACTAGAAGCATCAGAAGATAAGATCACGCACACTATGGATCACTGGGTCGATTAAATTATAGGAGGATTTATCACCGAGTTCACGGTAGATATGTCAGTCAGCTATAGCAAGGCAAAATGACGCTTCCTTAAAGGACCACAAGGTAAGTACGTTAAATATTTGAACACTTGGGTTAAAATGCTACTGTCTGAAAAATGGGTTATGCAAATTAATTGATGTTTGGGGCTACACAGAGTGGGAGGACCTACATAAAAAAAGGCAGTGCAGAACTAGAAACCAACCCCTTGATTTCACCTCCACGAGAAAGTGAGGAAGAGCTCGCGAAGGTCTCACCAAGAAGTGCGATTAACTTGATAAAGCAGTGAATTCTGTGCATACCATTCCCACCTACACCATCATGAGTTTCACCATCTTCAACCCTGTCTTTGCCCAAACCACCTCCGCCACCACCACAGTTCAATATGGCAAGTGCGATAAAGTTGCCAATGTTCAAGGGAGTAGGGAATGAAGACCTAGACCAGTTTTGGTTCGTGGTAAAGGTTGTATGGGAAGCATAGGGAGTGACTTGGATTTAAATGATAACGCAACAAAATAAAGAGATAACCATATACACAAAGATGCAATGGAAATAATACTTCATTTAATTAATGTAAAATACTGAAATATGCTTACAAACAAAAATGGAAATAAACCAGCTAGGGCAATGGTAGCTTATCTCTGAGAAGAGATGTGGCAGCTATGTGCCTCTCAACTATGTTACAATGAGGCTCAAAGGCCTATTTATTGTTGAGAAACAATGGAAAACACTAAACATCCAAAAACCTAACCCTAGAAGATGAAACACCAAACTGTGGGCCCTATTCAGGTAAATTGGTACATCAACTTCCCGGGGTCGTAACTTTGGCATACGATCTCCGTTTGACGCGCACAATATCTCGTTAGAAATATATATCCAAGAACTACAACTTTGGGAAGAGAAACATCAATCCATGTACTCATGATGCTCCCAGGTTTCCCAAAAAATGTCGTTTAGGGCCTCAAAATGGCTCCGGAAGTTTAGGACCCAAAAAACTTCTAAAAATAGTAAATTGTGCTACAATTAAGGAAACTAAAAGGCTGAAAGAAATAATGGTGGGGGCCCAAGTGGACTTGGCAGGTGGCCACCAATATCCACCCAGATCATTCCTCCCCCATTAGGAAGTAATGGTCCCCATTGCATTGAGTTCCTCCATGAGATTAGGAAACTTCTGTTGAACTTGGTCTCTGGTAAGCCACTTGCCCTAGTGAAGGAGTTGGCCTGCTTTGACAACTTGATATAGTTGGATATCTTGCTGGCGAGTGTGATTGATTTGTGTGTCCATGATAAGATCAGTTGTAGCTTGTTCCCTACAATCTGGATTTAACTTTGTGGGTGTAAGTTGCTTTGCAATGTCGGATGTGTCTAGTAATGGTGGAAAGTATGGTCGAAGGAAGTCCACATTGAACATTGGGTGTACGCCAAGGAATGGGGAAATGCTGAGCTCAAATGCATTGTCTCCCACATCCTTGGTAATGGTGTAAGGACCATATTGGAGTTGTCTGAGTTTCTGATAGGCTCTAGTAAGGTGTTCCTTTTGAAAATGCAACTAGACTTTGTCGCTCACCTGAAACTTGTGTGGAACTCGATGTTGATCATGTCGCTACCTATACTTGGCATTTGATTTCTCCAGAATGTCATGGAATTACTGGTGAATATGTTGGATGTGCTTAATGAAGCTGTTTTCCTTATTTGTTTGAGAATGGACATGAGCCAAATCTGCGTGAGTAGCTGTAAATGGCATGGCCACATCAATGGGACACAGTGGTTGGAATCCCAAGCCCACTTGAAAAGGGCTATGGCCAGTCAAGCTATGGAGAGCTTAGTTGTAGATATGCTAAACATATGGGAGGCTCTTGTCCCATGTGCGTGGATGCTTTGAGTTGTACATGCACAAAATGTGTACGATTATCCTTTTGACAACCTCTATTTGGCCATCAGTTTGAGGATGGAAGGTTGTGGACTTAGTGAGTTTGGTGTCCAACATCGACGAAAAATTGGACCAAAATGTGCTAAGGAGCCTACTATCCCGATTTGAGATGATAGACTGTGGGATCCCAAAGTGTACCCACACTCGTTCAAAGAAGAGATTAGTAGTGGCTTCTGTTGTGATATTCCTTTTGCAGGTTGCCATAATGGCCATCTTCGAGAACCCATCGATGACCAAAAAAACACAGTCATTTCCATGCTTAGTGGAAGGAAGGTTTGGCATGTAATCCATGGATATGGATTCCCAAGGTTGACTAGGGGTGGGCAGCGGAGTATAGAGGCCTTGCTTCTTAATGGTCGGTTTGGCAATGGTGTAGGCAGTGCATGATCTGATGTACTTCCTAACATCATGTTGAAGATTTGGCCAATAGAAATACTTCTTCAGTACTACCACCATTTTCTCAACCCTGAAATTCCCAGTAGCCTGACTGTAGTGTGCTTCCCAAATCATCTTGCCACGCTCGCTTGAAGGAACACAAAGGTGACCTAGGTGGCATAAAAGGTGATCCCGAAGATGAAAATCTAGAACATGCTGACCCTCCAAGAGTATCTAGTATGTGTGGCTGAATTCTGGGTTGCTTTTGTAGAGAAGTGGCCAGTCAAAATTCTCGTGCCCACAAGAGTTGAGCACGGTGGTTAATGCCATGATCGATGGTCGACTGAGGCAATATGCAACATTGTTGGTTCTACCCTTTTTATACTTGATATTCAAATGGAACTGTTGTAGGTATGTGGACCACATCAGATAGCCATCATTGTGTAATTTCCCTTGGGTCTATATGAACTGTAGGGGTCGGTGATCTGTGTGGATGACCATTTCCTTCCCCAAAATGTAATGCTTCCATTATCAGAAGGTTTGCACAATGGAATACATCTCTTTGTCATAACTGGGATACTTTCGAACTGTTTCTGAAAGTGTCTCATTGTGATATGCCACAACATGCCTGTGTTGAGTAAGGACTGCCCCAATAGCATAGTCAGAGGCATATGTCTTGACTTCAAATGGTTGTTGCAAGTCTGGTAATGCGAGCACTGGTGCTGAGCAGAGGTGATCTTTCAACTCTGTGAATGCCTTCTATTGAGATTTAGACCAAAATAATTTTTCTTTCGCTCCTTCCTTGGTGACTGGACTCAAGGGCCAAGTGATATGAGAAAATCCCAACACGAACCTGTGATAGAACTTGGCAAGACCTAGAAAGTTTCTAGTTGTGGAGCTCCGTCAGAGTGGTTGGAGATGGCCAATCCCGAATAACTTGGATCTTGGCTGGATCCACATGCACCCATTTTTCATCAATAATGTATCCTAGATACTAAACCTGGGTCATGCCAAAAATGCATTTCTCCAAATTGGCACATAACTTGTGTTGCTGTAGTGTTTGGAGAACCTGTCAAATGTGGTGGAGGTGCCCTTCACAACTCTGGCTGAAAATCAGGATGTCATCCAAGTATACCACTACAAATGAGTTGGTGAATGGCCGAAAGATGTCATCCATTAGCCTCATGAAGGTTGTAGGAGCATTCATCAATCCGAAAGGCATAACCAACCATTCGAAAAGGACCTCCTTGGCTTTGAAGGCTGTCTTCCACACATCAAAGGGTTCGATTGGTACCTAGTGATGTCTTGACTTCAAATCGATCCTGCTGAAATATTTTGCCCCTTTCAGTTGGTCCAAGAGGTCATCAATCTTTGGGATCGGGTACCTATTACGTACAGTGATCTTGTTTAGCACCCGATAGTCAATATAAAGTCTCCAAGTCCCATCCTTATTTTGTACCAAAGCAATCAGGCTCCCGCAGGATGATGAACTTGGACGGATGTGACCTTTCTGGAGCAGCTCCTCAATCTGCCACTTGATTATATCGTTCTCTAGAATGGAGCATCAATAGATTGGCACATTGGGCAGCGATGCACTTGGGGTCAGATCAATGGAGTGCTTGACCTGACAGTGTAGAGGAACCCCTGCAGGGGAGGTGAATATGTCCTCGTACTCCTTGATGACCTTGTCCATTTGCAGTTGTCGTGTAGTGGGGCCTTATTTGGAGGTTGGGGACACCGTCTTCTTCTTTCCTTGAGGGCATATCATCAGGAAAACAAATTTCTCCATTTTGGAAATGAGATTAATACATTGTTTTGTAGTAACCAAAGAGATGGTGGTAGGTGGTACTACCTCTGGTATCCTATACAACTTATTTCCCAAAGTAACAATAACAGTACGGGGCCTTGATTCATACACAACATGTCGCTTCCACAAGTATGTTTGTCCTAATAATACATCACAAACTTCAAGGGGAGAAATGTCACACAATACCTCATATGTGAAGGGCTTCATGTTGTATGGAAGGTGACACTGCTGGCTCATGCGAAGATCCTGTCCTTGGTGAAGCCATCTAATGGTGTATGGTTGTTGATGTGTTGTGGTTGGTAAGCCTAGCTGCTTCATGACCTCTGCCGAAATGAGGTTCTTTTGCTTCCTGCTGTCGACAATGAACTATAGTGAGGAGCCCTTTACTCACATCTAGTAGTGGAAGAGACACTCCTCCTCCTCTGGATCTTTGGGTTCCTCCTTCTAGATCTTCATGGTGGAAATAGTGGCATTGGGATCCGCATCAATAATCTGCTTCCCTTTATCATTCCCCTTGTCGGGTTCTGAGTCAGAGTTAGAACATGCATTTGATTCTGAAACCTTTAGCTTAGCCACCAGTGACTGCTTGGCCCGACACTCACTTGTGTTGTGAGTGGAGATCTTATGTAACTCACAACACTTTCCTATGTGCTTTTTCAGCTTCGCGGAACTGTTCTTTGCTTGCAGCTTTTGTGGGTTGTCTTGGGTCACCCCACATTGGCTTTGTCCTTTTTTCTATGGTTTGGGGACACCTTTCCTTTGCTTCCATTTCGCAGATCCAAAGTCTCGCTTCTTCTGTTTATACTTTTGCTCGACCCTGACAACATATTAGTATGTCGTGCCAAGCGAGGAGATGTTCAAGAATTCTATTTCTTCCTAGATGTACTTGTGGAGGAAGCTGCAGTATTTGAGTACCAAATGCTGCTCCAAATCCTTGATACCCAACTTTGTGCGAAGGGTATGGAAAATATTGGTAAACTCCAGTACGTCTTGGTCCCTTCCCTGCCATAGCATGGTCCACTTTATGTATTGATCCTCATAGCTTCCAACAAGGTAGTACTGCTCCTTGATGGCAACCAGGAATGAATTCGAAGTGGCTGCAGCCGAAAATAGTGAGCCTATACTTTCATCCTTCTACTCGCAGTAGGTTTCCCACCAGTCCTTGACATGGGGGGCTGCTTTGAGAAGAGAGAAAATAATCTTTTCCTAACTGGAAAAATCATGAACAGAAAAATAATGCTCTAGCAGATTTAACCATTTATCGACAACATATTCATCTATCTAACCTTCGAATATGGAGATTTAAAAATTAACTTGTACCTTAAATGGTGTGGTGTTTTTAGAGTAGCTGTTGGAAGTCGATGCGTCACCCTTGGGTAGCCACTGAAGGATCTGGGTAAAGTTGTTCATCATCGCGTTCCTTTGTCACTCGAGGGCTTCTTCGAGCAAGATTTTTTTAGGATCTCCTACACCCTCATCTTTCTTCTCATCTGCCATGGGAGGTGGTTGGGATTTGCGAGGCTAGTCTTGCAAAGGTTTGAGCAGTTCAAGCCCTAACTCCTTATATCCCGACCTCATTGGGGACATGCAAAGAAAAACTAAGAAAAAGCAGACCACTCTGATACTGCTGATCCAGATTTAAACAGAAACACAAAAAAAATATAGAGATAACCATATACATAAAGATGCAGGGGAAATAATACTTCTTTTCATTAATGTAAAATACTAAAATATGCTTACAAATAGAAATGGAAATAAACTAGCTAGGGCGATGGTAGCTTATCTCTGAGAAGAGATGTGGTGGCTACGTGCCTCTAAACTATGTTACAATGAGGCTTAAAGGCCTATTTATTGTTGATAAATAATGGAAAACCGTAAACATCCAAAAACCTAACCCTATAAGATGAAATGCCAAATTGTGGGCCGTGTTTGGGTAAATTGGTACATCAACTTCCCGGGGTGGTAACTTTGGCATACGATCTTTGTTTGACGTGCAAAATATCTTGTTAGAAAGATTTATCTGAGAACTACAACTTTGGGAAGAGAAACATCAAAAAATGGACCCATGTTGCTCCTAGTTTTCCCAAAAAAACGTCATTTAGGGCCTCAAAACGGCTCCGGAAGTTCGGGACTCGAAAAACTGCTAAAAATAGTAAACTGTGCTACAATTAAGGAAACTGAAAAGCTAAAAGAAACAATAGTGGGGGTCTAAGTGGACTTGGTGGGTGGCCACCAATATCTACCTAGATCAGGGAGTCACGGATGACAATATAAAGAAAGAAATGTTGTTCAGCGCTCTACAGGATTGTGCACTGACGTGGTACATTAAGCATTCCAATGAAAATTTGAACGTAGGGATCGCGGATATGCAAGCTACACTGGATAGAGAATTTAGCAGGAAAAAATCGGAGACACAGTCAATCATTAGATTTAAGGAAATCATGATGCTTTCAGGCCAGACCCCTTGGGAGTTGGATTAGAGACTGAAGAGTAAGATCCACAAAGCTAATATGACCTTGATGGATGGACAACACCGAGCATGATTTGTAGCATCGCTAATGCCACATCTAAGGAACTTGTTGTCACAACAGAAGCTAGAAACTTAGTTCAAGGCCTTGGAGATCGCGCTGTGACTGCACGAGACCCCAATACAAGATCCTAACCTGGGGGTTCAGTAGATCCATGCACAGTTGAAGAACTTGTACCTTGAGATGCAGAGTTTGAAACAAGACAAGACAGTCCGCCTAGAAGTGCACGAGGAGGTATGGTGCATAAAGTGCAAAGGCTAGGGACATGACAAGGACCACTATCTAGTTTTCGTGAATTACCTGGCCAGAGGAGGACCAATGCCATTGAGACCGGAGGCACAAGTAGGACCAAGTGTGGCACCTGCATTATGGTGCGCGATTTTTTAGATAGGAGGGAAGCATGCTACAAATAACTACCATCTATTATAGAAGTATATGCAAAATTCCCAGCAAGTGTTATGTAATTTCTGCAGATCAGTAGGCCACGATGAACACACATGTAGAAGTTATGAACTAATGATGGATTGGAATCCTACCTACAAAGTTCAAACCGAAACACGAGCCCTCGATCAAAAACTAGGGATGGTGGGAACTGGATTTCAGGGGCGTGGATGAGGTAGAGGTGGAATGGGACCAGAAAGAGGTCGTGGATAACTGATATGTTACAATTGCGAAGGGCTAGGGCATTATGCCCGTGATTGTACAAATCCAATGAGACTATCATGCTTGTATTGTACGTACTTTGACACAAGATAGAGGATTGTCCCATAATGATAGCGAGGTTGCGCGATAAGGGAGCACTCCAGCCTCCTCCGACTCAAAACTTGAAAATGATGAGGTTTGAGCCGCGCGAGGAAGACCCGGAGGTAAATATCGTGCTCTGAAGTGGTATCACAACAGGTGATGACAAGGGAGAGTAGCCCGAAGAGAGTGCCTGGGTTTGCAAGGCTCCATCAAAGGAACTAGAATTTGATTTAGAATGCACTAAGGAGACATTCATGGAAGCTAAGAAGAGCTTCACAGATGCCTCCACTTCAGGAAGTAAAGATAGACTGGAACTGGAAATGGACCCATCAATGCTCACTACATTCTTGGAGACATGCATGAAGTTGTTGCATGACAACAAGGCTGTGAAGGGACTACAAAAACTCATCACTAGATGTACTAGGACTGCGTGAGGAGAACTACATGTAGTCCGAAAGCTCGGGAAGCACATGACACAAACAGGAAGGGAGATGAGATTGACTGCATAGATCAGGGAATATGAAATGAATCAAGTGATTCTGGTTCTAGGGTCAGACGTGAATGTCTTGCCAAAGAAGACATGGGAGCGTATGGGCAGGCCTGCATTGCAATGGTCACCTATCTAAATACAAATGGCGAACCAGTAAAAGATTCTACCTATGAGAATATTGTAGGGAATAATGGTAGATTTCGAAGGTGCAAGCACGCTTGCAGATTTCGAAGTGAAAGAGATTGTTGATGACAACAATCCCTATCCCACGCTAATGGGAATAGATTGGGCCACTGAAATGAATGGAGTGATAAATATAAAGAAGCACAAGATGGTTTATGAGAAAACGTCACTGCGCATAGTGGTACCTTTAGACCCTGTAGAAGGATCATGCTACAAGGAGCCAATGCACGACTACGAGAGTGACGGTGATCTAGATTGTATCTACAAGATAACCACGTGGGAGTAGGAATAGGTGAATCCAATAGTGGATGGTAGACTCTCGTGGGAGTGCGAAAGCTCTTGCACCTCAAATTCAAATGAGGAAATATAACGGTGGCAGAACTAGTTACACAAGGTAACCACGCTCAACTGCAACATGATGACAAGGTCGATGCACCGTGTGACAATAGAAGTAAGAGATCTACCTATGTATGATGGATTGACCAAGGTGGATGATTTCCTGAACAAATTTGAAAGAGAAGTACCAGAACAATAGAATTTCGACACTCTGAAATGGGCACTATGCGTTACGCCCATAAGATGGTGGGGTATGCATCAAAGAAGTTTCGAGGACTAGTGCGAATGTAGAAGGATGATGCTCATGTGGTTTGGAAAGCCTCAGATGTAGATGAAAGTCAGGTATGATGGAAAAAATAGCCCGCGCACCCACATCTCCAAATGGGTACAAGCATATGGTGCACAACATGCACGAACACACACCGTCCTCATGATAGGAAATACGACCAACAAGCAGGAGAGGGCAAGACGATGGCGTGAACAATGACCAGGAAGTATGATATGACCAAGCGCACCAAATATTATCCACATGGAAGCCTTTGACAAAGTATGTGAAGTATTAAACGTGGTCCACCATGTGAAATGCACTGACTAAGATCTGTGTGTACTAGTGGTTCTATGGGCTTATAGGACCATGCGCAAAACCCTGAACACACAGGCATTTCTGAAGCTGAAGTATGAAGCAAATGTTGTAATCCCTATGGAGCATGCAAAGCCTAGACTGCGCACAGTAGCACTCGTAGATATGATGGTTTGTGAGGCCTGGAAAGGAGGGATCACACAACCGCAATGAACAAAACACATTGGACTTGAGGAAGAAATCCAATAGGGAAACCTTAGACTCCACAACCTTGAAGAAGAAAGGGTATGGTTAAGGAAGAAAAGCACTTTTATGGATGCGGAAGTCAAGAAGAAGGAGGATGAAATAAAGAAATATTTTCTCGGCAAAAAGACCAGAATGGTAAGGCAGGAGGTGTGTGATCACGATGACGAGTTTAAGACCTATTGCCGTGAATTGATCAGTATGATGCCTTGACTTGGACCGCATATTGCTAAGCATAGTGACCAAGGTAGTGCATTGTAGATAGTGAAAAGCACGATGCTGACTGTAACAATAAAAGGTGGGGATTCTCTAGGAACCATGATAGATGACTGGATGGAACTCTATACGGGTGGTGCGACCACCTGACTAGCTAAGGGGAGGACAATCTTAGCGCTCCAGGAAGTTGGAAGGGAGCACGGGACTATAAACTATTCTGCCCAGGAGCTGCACAATTTTGGATATGTGCGCAGAAGCAAAGAGTCATAAGGTCCACACCTGTACACGAGGGGCTGTGCTGCCATGCGGGTTGGCCAGAAAGTGACTATTGAAGTCACTACTCATGATGGGATGCTCGACTTGAGGCCAAATGGAGTAGGTGGCGGGCATTTAAGATGCGATTTATGGGCAAGATTTGGGAAAATCTGCCACCAAGAAAGCATTAATGAATTGGAATTGTGGGGAACGGTCGAATTTGAATTCAAAAAGTGCTATAAAATACAAAGAGTTGTCCCACAAACAACACTTGGTCATTTTCCAATTGAGCAATCGAGTAAAGCCTTGAGTATTGTGAGTCGAGCGTTGATTAAGCCCCTGAATTCGTGAGTGAAATATTGCTACACAGCTACAATGACAGCTGCTAAGGATGGTATGGGGATAGAAGAGGTGACTGCCAGCGAGGCTACACAGGCCCTAACTGTGGAGGATATTCCAAAAGGTGCCGAGATTGTGGTAGAGATCCTGAAATCACTGTGCATGCCAAGACCCAAGAAGGATAAACAAGAAATGGCTCCCATACATGTTGTCTAGTCAATTTAATGTCTTAAATTGCTCTACATAAATTATCAATCCGGGTATCGTAAACTGATGAAGTGTGGTGCACCATATGTGCTTAGTTAACCTTTTTCTTACTTTAGTTTGTTTTTGGATTTATCTTTCCCTAATGTGTGATGGTGAGGATGAAAGTGAAGTATGGAGTGTGGGTGGTGATGGTTTCTAAACTTGAAAGTTCTTAAAAGAAAGCTTTACAACAACTAAAATGAAATCAATTCTTAAGAGAAAATAAATGCATCAAATAGTGAACTAATGACAATGGCCCAGTATCCTTGCTGCTGAAAATGAAAAGAAAGCAAAAAATTGAAAAACAACTCAAACTTAAAGCAAAGCAGCTAATTCAGACTACTTTAACTTTTCAGATCCTTTGCCCTTCGGCTCAATCTACCTAATGGGAAGTAATCATAAACAAGTTAAGCAATATGATATCTAACTGTTCAAGAAAGTAAATTGTATAAAAGAAACTAATCGCACTACTTGAATTCTTCAAATCCTTTACCCTTCAGCTCAATCTACCTTGGGGAAGTAATCATGAACATGTCAAGAAATATGATATCTAAATGTAAGTTGCATAAAAAAAACTAATCACACTACTTGAATTTTTCAAATCCTTTACCCCTCAGCTCAATCTACCTTGGGGAAGTAATCATGAACATATCAAGCAATATGATAACTAAATGTAAATTGCAGAAAAGAAATTAATCACACTACTTAAACTCTTCTAGTCCTTTACCATTCGGCTCAATCTACTTTATGGAAAGCAACCATGAGTAAGTAATATGACAACTAAATCACACTACAGTTAGTAATATTCTGATTTCCTACTAATATAGTCATTTGACCACAGAAAGAAATCATAAATTGTTAAGCAGTATGATATCTAACTAGCAGAAAAAGAAATAAGCAAATCACAACTTGAAAAGGACAATGTTGAATGTAAACTCCAGAAAATAAAAGTTAGCAGGAAGGACAAGATGATCTCATATGCCAAAAGTTATTAAAAAGATGAAAAATTTCCCGAGCTGCCTAAGAGAACCTGCAAAAAGCACTGATCAGTTTACAGCTCTAAGAAAACAAAAGTAAAGATATGAACAGCACAAACATAAAGCATATTATGTACAAACTAATGATAAAACAAAAGCATAATGAAATTAAACAAACACTTTACAAGGCTTCAGCGTGCAGGGGCCCTCTGCCACTTCAGCCAATCAAATAATCACACGGCTATCTTCAAAAAAGTCTTCTCATGTATTTAAATCAATAGCATATAAAACAGTGGGGTGATAAGATAACCAGCAGCGTGCGGAAATTACATAAACAGTTCAGAATTTCTATGCATCAAAAGTCTCTTTACAGTGTTCAACAACGCGTTATTTATAATGTAAAAATACTACAGTTAACTAATCAACTACTATGCTATGAACTGCGTGCCATAGACACGTAGATCTCTTCATCCAAGATCTAGTGTAATTGTCGTTATGCTTCTTAAATCTTCGGAGTGGTTGGCTGTTAGATTCACTGTTCAAGAACAATCTCCAGGTGCGTTGGTGCCTTCGTGAGCTGGGAACTAGGCCACGTATCATTTACGTGCCCAAAACAGTGACATGCCACCGCTGAACTCTTTGGTTGGCCTCGTCTTTGACTTTGGTTGACCGCAGCCTCTAATGGATAATTTGGCCAATTCAAAGGGACACGATCCATGTACATGCCATCTGGAGCTTGCCCATGTAGCTTGTTCCTTCAGAGGACACTTGGAGCACAGGTTTTAACAAAATAGTTGCGGAATCCTGTGCTGGCTGCGGAAACCTGTGCTGGCTACAGAAACTGACAAGTTTCCGCAACTGCATGAACAAAAAACTAAACCAAACAACAGATATCAGTATAGTCAGAAAACCATATAAACAGTCCTTTTTAGACTATAATCCAATGATTTAACCACTGGATGAATGAAGTGAGTGGAGAATGAGGGTTAGGAGGGTGTGTAGGAAGGTGCAAGGTTGAGGCTCAACACATCCCTTCATGGCCGCCTTCATGTGCCATGATTGGTGAAGCTTGAGATATGTGTGTTCTCCTTGAAACAATTTGAGACCTTGGCTCCACAAGCTCTCCTTCTCCTCTTTTGAGCTTCAACCTTGTAAGCATCATAAAACACTTGCAAACAAAATCAAACCTTCAAACTAACCTTGAACTCTGATCCCAAATTGATCTGTAATGCAAACTTGAAGGTGATGATAAAATTTGAAAGAAAAATTTTATGTTTTTTAGGCAATGAATCACTTCAAAAAAGTACATAAAATAATGGTTTTAAAACTTTTTTACCAGCATAAAAACATAGACTAATATACCATATTAGAAACACAAGACAACAAAATGATAAAGGAGTTCACCCCTCTCTTGGGCTACATCTCTTGGTCCAGCGTCCAATGTTGGGTCTCTTTCATTAAGTGCGCAAATTTGTGTTTACATGGATTTCCAGTGCTCAGAATGTAAAAATTATGTCTCCAATGGCTCCAAAACAGGTAAAACCCCCCAGTTGAGCTCAATTTGGCCAAAAACTAAAGAATTTGTGCTCTAGAGAAGTTTTTTTGCTAACTCCTCTACAAACTGCACTCTCCAGCTAACTGTCCCACTAGTTCTGATGCATTTCTTCGAATATTTTAAATTCCCTCTGACCCCTTAGGTAGAAAAATAGGGCCACATATGGCTAAGGGTTGGGCCTTAACACCTGCCCCTGCCAGTTAATACCCCTAAACACAGATTCATAGTCATGTGGGTGCCACGATTCCAAGTGCTATGCTAATCACCCACCCTTCCCGTTGAGCCCCTTAACTATCTGAGCACTGGGTCACATGGGTTGTCATAGAGCCAGGAGTTGGCCCCCTCCGTAGTGACCTCCCGCTTGGCACCTTCGACCTAAAGTTGTGGTTCTGTGGGCGCACATAGAACCATGGCTTATGGATTATCCTTAGCCCTCTTCTCGTTACCATTGTAGTGCCACGGTCATGTTGCATCATGACACTCGGGGTTGGCCCCCAATTCCTTGGACCTGTCACCCAGCACCCTGTTCAGTTCCGCCTCTAGTTACATGAAGGTTTTGGAACCTTGGGTCGAGGCTAAGCCTGAGCGATCAACTCCCTTTTTTCTGCAGTCTCGTGGGAGGTAAGGTGACCAGGGGCCAGGGCTTAGCCCCGGCCCCGTCCCCGTCCCCCAACACTTATCCGTTAAAAACTTAAATAGAAATTTGATGCAATGTATATTAAGAACCACCACGTAGTGTTGCGGTAAGGCATTGCACTGACAGGCATGAGGTCGCCCATTTCGATTCCGATGGAGGCTAGTTTGGCCATGAACCAAAATTTTACACCAACCTGAGATGTCACATGGCAGTTTGTCATTGGGCCACGTGGCTCCCATTCATAGGTCCACATAAACCACGCCAATCAACCAATCAAAAACCATAAAATTTGAACCAATCACATGAGGCCACTTGGTATCATGCCATTGGCCCTAAATGTACATTCAACTTGCATAGTCATCCTACCCAATCAGCAGTCCTGCATTCAACATGCAAAAAAATTGCTTGTTTGGAAAAACGATCAGAACACAATATCGAAAGCATACGATATCGATTTTGAGTGATTTAAGTTGTTGGATTCAGTTCGGAGAGCTCTACGTTTTGGCACTGATTTCGAGCACTCTTGAGCACTTCAATCTTGAGCACTTTACTGATCCCCTAAATCACTCCCCCCATCTCTCTCTCTCTCTATCTTAAATTTGATCCCGTTGTATTGTGTTTAAGAAAGTATCAAAAAAAAAACTCAAATGATTGTAAAATTTTAAACCTATATTTTGGATCAATCATGTCAAAAAAATACAATAATGAAAAACTTAAAAGAATCATGCATTATCTTTCCTTTATTATTGTTAGTCACTTTGCTTACTCTCATCACTTGGATCCTTAGTTAAGATGGATATGTTGGTTCTCAATAATATTATTTATATTATATAAATTTCAGTTCCTTATATATATAAGTATTCTCATTTTTAATTGTATTAAAATCTTGATTTAATTTCTATGGGAATATTTTTAGTAGTATTGAGGATAGATGGTTTAGATATATCTCAAAAGTAATTATAACATTTTTCATTTGAGATTTAATTAACAAATGTTATAAAATTAAATTAAAATAAAATATTTTGTTGTGAAATAAGTTATGGCTTTTGCACATGTTGTATTGATGAGCCATGGTATTGTTACAAAGCCTATTCACAAGTTCATAATATCAATGGAAAATTGAGGGTGAATATCCATGCTTATGAATCTTGTCATATTGTTATAAAATATTTTGATTGTGAAATAAGTTATGGTTTTGGGCATGTGGTATTGATAAGTCATGGTATTGGCCCATGGTATTGTAACACATCATATTCACAAATTAATAAAAAATATAACAAATTGAACTTTATTATTTTTATTATTTTAGTGTTTTATTATTAATTGAGCCAACATTTAAATGTTTACACTCATTCTCATCCTAGGGCTTATCTTACTTTTAACTTTTTTTTTATTATTTTTAACTTTTTGTTTATTACTTTTAACTTTTTATTATTTTTAAATGAGATAACATTTAAAATTGTTTACATACTTACATAACACCTACACATCTACCCTATACCGAGTTGTAGAGCACGTCTCAATGCAATGAGGGCTAGTTGTGGAACAAGATTCTTTGTTCTTGAACCCATTGACGACGGAATATGAAACTCACAATGTACATGTTTTTCCATATGAACCAATATGTCTTCAAAGCGATTTAGTTTTTCCTATAAATGCTCATAACCCCTTTGTGGATTTTCTAATTTGTCCTGCCTCTGCAACTGGTTGCATTGGAGATCATTCATGAATAAGATGACAGTATTCAAGTCATCATGTTTGTTTCCTACATGTTCCAGAAGCATTTTGAGATATGCAATCTCATTACCAAATTTGGGTTGATTAAATGCAAAGTCATTAAAATCAAATCTGTTGACAGGACTAGCATCTATGGCCTCCCCCTGACCAATGCTCTCCAGGTGACGTCGACTTGACTATGCTTGTTCACCAACTCCATGCTTCACTCTGCCTTGTTCATGTGGCATCTTGTATTTTACCAAAAGACTCGTATACAATAATGTTATGGACGAGATAAACTAACGAAAGCTTTTACATTAAACAGAACAATGAGTCAGCTAATAACAACAACAACCCACTTAGACTTACATTGTAATGAACCAGGACCTAGTCCCAAAAGAAATTGTTTAGTGAAGTCACTGACTGCAAAAGAAAATTTATATAATAGCAGCTAATAAAACACAAAATATTGAAACTGAAGCATAGAATCATTCCACCTTAGTTCATTATCAAATTCAAAAATAACAAAATACTATATAATCAATTTTTTTGAATAAACAACATTTAATTTTCATGCATGACATTTATCTATATGTCTCTCTTTAATTTGTTGGCTACACCTTACGTCAATGTAGATCATCGTTCATTTAGTCATTGCTCTGCTTTGGATGTAAAATTTTATTCTCCTAATCTTTTTGCTAACCAAAAAATATTTCATGAATTTTAAAATATCTTCGCAGCTTAATTTACATAATTGTCTATTTCCCTCTCCGGTTAACATAAACATTTATTTGGTAAATCAACATTGTATATTGATTATTACTTTTTTTAGAAATCGATCGATATTATAAAATAGTATTTTCGGCATTTGTTTAGTGAATGCATGCAAAATCATTTTTACACAACTAGTTTATGTTCTAGCAGAGTGGAAGGATGTGCAGAAAACAATATGTGCGGAAAAACCTTCATTCGTTCTTTTTTACACTTTCGTATACATTACCCATCCACACATACCAACTTTCTATAGCATGGATTACTAGACATTAAAAACTTAATCAACGCTAATGATTAAATGGTTATGCCTCACATTGCAATTTGAGGAGTACGGAGATGTGAGATTAATTTATTAAAGGAATGTGGTGTTTGCGTTATGTCATTAATAGAAAAATTAATAAGTTGCAACTAGATTACATGCAATGAAAACAAAGTCCATAATTCATGTAATTTGGACAAATAACAATTGATTATTTACCATATTCAATGTGATTTTGTCTAAGTAATCGGTAAAAACAAAAAAACAAAAAACAAAAAAAGAAGAAGAAAGAAAAAAAGAGATCAACACATGGTTACATTGTTTTGCAAAGTACGTTTCATATGTAAATAATCTCACTAGAGGTATCTATTACAATTTCTTCTTACTTTAAACAATGTAAAAATGTTACAATTATGTAGCACAAATAAACAAGAATCAAGAAACAAAAACCATTAGAAAAAATCAATAGACTTGAATTCGCATAAGTTCTAGATATATAATGATTTTAACATTACTTTGCTACAAATGCTTATGATCTCAATAGTACCTACGATTAATATATGAAAAGATATATGTTAATCATATAATTAAACCTTAATTAGGTTTTTAAGATGTCCTAATTAGGTATCGATTATTATTTTATATCTAATATTAAACGAAAATGTTATTAACAAATAACACAATGTGCGCAAGAAGTGTGTGAATCATATCGTTTCAATCTGCTATAACGGAAACTTGTTAACAAGTTTGTTGATTACGTGTCAATTCACAAAATGAATGGCGAAAAGACTATTTTATAATATCGATAAATATATTCTTGATATGTTTACGACCAATAATCATTATACATGTGTGGAGTGTGAAGATGCGGAGGAATATTCCACTATGCAAAAGAAATATGCAAATAGAAGTATACGAAAGAGATCCGCACATCATTTCAATTTGCTATGAGGCATATTGGTTGCAGAGAACTATGCATATTCTTGAATTGTTTACAAATTGTAAATGTTATTAAGCACTCAAACAATGTGTTGATTACAGGTTGATTCACTGAATAAATGTTGAAAAGAGTATTATAATATCGATAAATGTGATTTTACTTATATGTTTGCAATCAATAATCATTACACAATGCATCATAGTAAACAGTATTAAGCACTTGAGTGATGACGTGATTGTGTATCGATTTTTTGAATATATATTACTTTTGATGTTCGGCATTAATTAATTCTTCAATGCTAAGTGCATACTCATTTGCGGCATAATCATTATCCATCACTCCAAATTCTCACATTTTCGCAAACATTTATGTCTCAACACAATTTTTTCATATATGTCTACCTTGCACACTTGTCATTTCTCGCATGCTCTAGTACTAAATGCTTTCAACAGTTTGTATGTTACCTTGAATGGTTACATAATATAATATGTTATAAACACTAATATTTATTGGCAATCCTTAGTTCTAACGGTATATGGTTTGACACGTACAAATGATATGGACAACATTTTTTCATCTGATCACTTTAATAGTGATGTGTGTTAATCGGATAAACATTCACGCTAATTCTTCGATTAATAAAGAGACATAGCCTTAATAACACATTGTATGGAAGTACGATATCTAGCATTTAGTGCATTTAAAAATGTGGAGGGCCTTATACAAATGCAGAGTGCGAAGGAAGCTTCCTTTACAAAATATTGGAGTTCTTTGTCTCAACAATCTTCGTTTTGATAGACGTGCTAACGTGTTTTGAACTGAGATGCAATTTTGGTGGCTTCAATTGTTTAAAAGCTATTATTATGCGGTAGAACTGTGCAGAGGGAGAATGCATTCAAAAATATGGAACATTGTGGCAGAATGATTTGGAATGTGGAAATACATATCAAGCTTTCATTATGGAGGAAGGTGGCTTTCATTGTGCGAGATTGAGTTGCTATGTGAGAGCTAGAGTACCACATCTATAAGTAAACCTGTGCACTTCGCACAATGAAAACTTCGTCCACTATCATTTTACCTGCCTCTTTGTGCAGCAAAAAGGTATGTGGGAGAACTATGCGGAGAGAGACTGCATGTAGAAATATGAAACAACATAACACACTTGTGTTTTTTATTCTACACACTCGTTTTGTTGCACAAATCACAAACAAAAAACACATTTCATTTAATGTTGGGAATAAGCGTTCAATTCACAAATGCTCAAAGAAATCTAAGTTTTATGAAGCTTTCATGAACATAAATGAAAATCAGCATGGAGAACCTAATGGAATTTTAACAAGTAGTGTGTTTGTAATTGCATTCGCCAACTATTTTGTTATCTAGAAAATGAGTATACAAGAAATGCAAAAGAAAATTTGTGCAAAATATCGAGTCAAGCTTTCTTCCTCTACATTTCACATAACGTTGATTTAGTATGAGTCAAAACATCAAAAAAAGGGATAATCTTGTGATATGCGGAGGAAGGAGAAAGGGCGTGAGGAGAAATGGAATGTGGACTCTGTTAAGAAGCAACGACTATACGAATCAAATAACACACTGTGCGGAGTACAGTGTCTAGTGTTTAGTGCATTTGATAATGTGAAGATCATTATACAAATGTGGAGTGTGAAGGAAGCTTCCTTCGCATAATAGTGGAGTTCTTTGCCTCAACAATCTTCGCTTTGAGAGATACGCTAATATGTTTTGAACTATGATGCAGTTTCGGTGGGGCTTCAATCGTTTAAAAACTAGTATTGTGCTTAAGGAAGGTGTGCGAGAGACTGTGCGAAGGGAGAATGCATGCAAAAGTATGAAACATTGTAGCAGAACAATTCAGAATGCAAAGATACGGATCAAGCTCCATATGTGGTGAAGATATTGGAGAGATTAGGTATATATAATATATCTTGTAAATGAATTGTATTTCCTTGATTCAATTGAAGAGTGACATTCCCTACTCCTTTCACGGGATATTTTGAGTTGTCCCCAAAAAAAAATTCCAGGTTGGTCTCCTTCTCTATCATATTAGGGAGAGCTTCATTGTAACCAGTGAAGTGCCTTGAGGCACCACTATCAATAAGCCAATTTCCCAGCGAGTCTGGGGGAGCAGTAGTAGAGAGGGCCACTGGTAGATAATATTCATCTTGCTTATTGTTAACAACATTAGATTCATACCTGGAGTTTCTTGACTTCTTGAAGGGTTGTCCTCTTCCTTGATTTCCGGCATTTCTTTTACCTCTACCATTCCTTTAATTGCCTTGAGAGTGATTTTGATCATCGTCTCGGTGTGAGTCCCTTTTATCAGGGCACTCCCTCGCATAGTGGCCTATTTTATTGCAATTGTAACATCGTCCTTTTCTTCCACCCTTTGGTCTAGCCTTTACTTTGGATTTAGCCCCGGAATTGTTTCTTCTTTTAGCATGAGAAGAAAAGGTAGAGGGATGGCCTTTAAGTGCAGGCATTTCTTGCTCTTCTATCCTTGTTTCTTCTTGAATACATCTAACCATTAATTCCTCAAATCCGGGAATTATGTTTTTGTTGAGAAGAGTAGTCTTGAATATATACCATTCAGGGGGCAGTCCTCCAAGAGTTGTGAGTGTCATTTCCCTGTCACGAACTACTTCCCCAATAGATAGGAGATCATTCTTGATCTCAGTGATCCTTAAGATATATGCTTGCATATTCTCATCTTTTCCCTTCTTAATTTCCTTCAGCTTATTTCTAATGAACAAAACTTGATTTGCATCATTAACTTTAAATAAACTCACCAGTCTATCGTAGATTTCCTTGGAGGTGTTCAGCTCGAAAACATAGGCCACCAAGGGCTTTTCGATAGAGTCTCGGATGATCTTCCTTGCTTTGACTTCTCCCTTTGTCCACTTGTTCCTAGCAGCAGTGAATGCATTTGAATTCTGCCTCTCACGTGGTCCAACACTTCCTGCTCTTCTAATGTTAGATCGAGTGACATCTTCCATCCGTGATAGTCAGAATTCTCGCAGAATTTGTCTTTGGCAGGGAAGTGTGTTGAGGACCCCATGATTTCTTTAAGATAGCCCTGCCATCCTTCTCTTCAGTGATTTCTCTTACTCTTACTCTTGGGCTTTGTCTTCACCTCAACTATGATACCATGTTAAATTATGGTATGTTCTATGCTTAGAGTTGTTTACTTCTTTTACTTTTATTATTAGCAATCACAACATAAAGGAAAATGCAGATAGAACATTAAAATTGTCGACAGAAAACAAGCCAAGACAAGAGACACAAGATGTGGCGGCTAGCCAGGGACAAACCCCAATGCGGGGAAATCCTTTGATCAAATTTTCTTTTATCTTCAATAGTTCAGCAAAGAGAAATAGTACAATTCAGAATTCTGTAATTTTATAACAGCAACAGAGAACCTTAAATCAACAAAGTCAAACTTGGTCAAAACAACCCCGAATTGACTTCTAGTCAACTTGAAAAACTAGGTCTTCAACAATTGTTTTCAGCAACCCAAAACAGTCCACAAACATTCAAACAGCAGTTAACACTTGGTCAAAGTTTGGTCAAACCTGCAGCAGCTCCTTAACAGTCAACGCTAGTCAAAGGGGTGGTCAAACCTAGTCAAAGGTACTGAACAGAACTGTGGCTAGCCTACGAGAGGCTACCCAACCCAATCTGCAGTCAAGAAGGCCTCCACGCTGGTCAACGCTATCTAATCTGCCCACCTGCAACTAGGTCAACCCAAGTCAACATTGCCCTAACCAGAAATTTATGTCTTCCTTCTTTAGCCACACGTGTGCGAGAGAGAGGCTCATCTAATGCATAGGAGAGAGAGAAGATGAGTTGCAAATGACTCAACCTCTCTTCTATTTATATGAAACGTTGGGCATGTGTGCCACACACTTAGTTGTTGGCCGACCTTGACAATTTGTCAAGTAATTAGAAATAAATTCATATCTCCACAAATACTCGTCGGAATCGGATGATCTTTAGATCAATCTTACACCTCTCGACGAGAGGAATCTAAAAAAAAATATCATCTGCCATAAATAAGGTGACCCACATGGCCCTAGTTGCCAATTTTAACCTTTACCCGACAATCTCCCTCAGTAATGATCTTCATGTCTCTCAATATTAGGGCCCTGGGTTCAGCCCAAAAAAGAAGAACCATTCATAACAACATTATTATTAAGAAGTCCAGTCTAGTTCTTTTTCAATTAACTATGATCAACAAAGAGCAAGCATGGGAGCTTTTATTGAAAATCTTCCCTGGTTGGGTCGTCTGTGCTACCAATGCTACAGGGCATTCAGCTAGATTGTGTTGGAAAATGTAACTATGCTCGGTCTTCATAATTTGTATTGTACTCATATTTATAGTAAACTCAAAAGAAAGAGAAATATATAATTTTGAAAAGCATGGGTTTCATGCTCTATATTGTATTTTGTCAAATTAGGTCAAGCATGTTCTTCATGCTTTAGGGTTTATTGAGTCAATTAAATATTCGTCGTATGTATAAGACATTTATGGGAACTTTGTATCAAGAAAGAAATCTTAAATTCAATTTAAAAGTGTCATTTTGATACTTCCAACACGAAGTTGGCTCTCCCGATAAAGTCAACCTAGAAGAGGCCCATTCGACACTTAAGGAAGGTATAAATAAGAAGGTTATTAGACCTATTTGGCATCAATTCAACAAGTTTGATTTGCAACAAAATAGAAGAAGATAAGAAATTTAGTCAAGGAAGAAGGAAGAGGATCTAAGCAAAGAAGAAAATTTTGATTTCTTGACCTAATTCAACTCTCACGTGCGAGTTTTTAGGGTTTTTTGTCACTACCACAGTCCAAAATTACAGGCCGAGAATCACAAGGTCGAAGTCATAGGCCAAGATCTTGAAAGTTGTAGGAAGATGTGTTGACCTTCATTGACTTGACTATTTTAGAGGAGATACTTCGAAGAGAGGTGTTTGGTGGAAGTTTCTTTGTCTTGTTTTGGGGTCTTGGTTGTCTCATTTTGACTTGATTCTATATAGAGAAGAGTTGTACTGGATTTTCCCCTAGGAGAGGGGTTTTGCCCTAACTGAGAACTTATATCTTGTGTCTCTTGTTCTTGTGATCTTTGTACATTTTGAATTGGTAATTGCTTGATAAAAGAAGAAATAATACTAAAAAATTAAAGGTCAACACATACTCATAAGAAATTATCAAGAAAAGAGGAATCAAAACTCTAATCTCTATCTGCTTTGATTTTTCAACATGATATCAAAGCTAAGGTTAAGGAAGGGCATTTTGAAGATCACCTCATTGGCCATCTCTTTGAAGACTCCTTTGAAGCATCCATCTTTAACAGCTAACTATATAAAACAAGGCATCAAGGCTATTATAAACTTATTAATATCTACCAAATATTGTGTGGTCAAGTTCATCTCAAGAATATCTAAGGGTATCATAGATAAAGGACTCTTCTCTGCTCTCATAGGTACTTTTGATGATGAAAATGTATGGATAATTGATAGTCGAGCCCCAAGACACATGCCAGGAGAATGTGGTCAACTACAAACCTTATCAAAAAGAAACACCTCTCATGCAATGGAGCTTGGAGATAATAAGAGTTATCCAATCAAGGTTGTTGGGTCTCCAACTTTAAAGTTAGAAGGTGGTGGAAACATTCATCTCAACAACATACTCTTTATTCCAAGTTTGCAAGAAAAATTAGTTTCTATTTTGTGTCTAAAAGATAAAGGAGATAGAATTGTTTTCATAGATGGCAAGGTCTTTGTTTGGGGAAAAGGTTCCAACATTTATAAAGCTAAAGTCATTGGGATTCGTGAGAGGAGGCTATATAGATTATTAACACTTCTTCCTCAAGCTCTTGTATATTTGGACATTAGCCCTTCCAAACTTTAAGATAGAAGGTATGGTCATCTTAACTATAGAATATTACCCTTTTTAAGCAAGATGGTAAAAGGCATCTTTGATTTGAAAGAAGGCCATGGAGAAGTATGCAAGGGATGTGCTTTAGGTAAAAATGTTGAAAGGCTATTCACATGCAATGATACTAGATCTAAGGAAATATTAGACCTCATTCATTCAAATGTATGTGGACCAATGGCAGAAAAACCTCTTAGAGGCCATCAATATTATGTAACATTTATTGATTATCGTTCAAGAAAAACACGGATTTAACTTCTCAAATCTAAAAAAAAAATTGAGAAATTCCAAGAATTCAAGGTAGAAGTGGAGATCTTGACAGAAATAAAAATAAAGACTCCAAGCTCTGATAATGGTGGGGAATACACTTCCAAGGAACTTATAGCTTTTTGCAAGGAAGCAGGTAAGAGGGAGCTTATAGTTCCTTATAATCCTCAAAAAAAGTGGAGTGGCTAAAAGAAAGAATAGAACAAAATAAGAATGTGTTAAAGTCATGCTCTATGATCAAAATCTTCCTAAATTCTTATGGGGTGAAGCAGCGATAACAGTCTACATTTAAAATAGAAGCCCTCATAGAATTCTTGAAAACATGACCCTAAAAGAAGCTTTTTCAGGAAAAGAGCCTAATGTAGATCATCTTCAAATCTTTGGATGTCCCATTTATATTCACATCCCAAAAGACAAAAGAAAGCAGTTGGACTCTCCCAACACGAAAGGAATCTTTGTTGGATACAGCTTGACATCTAAGGCCTACAGAATCTTTATTAAGGAAGACTGACATATTGAAATTAGTAGAGATATCATTTTTTATGAAAACATTGCATACAAAAGATCCAAGGATATTTTCATTGACTCTGATGAAGAAGTACCCCACTTTGAAGAGGAAGAAGATCATGACAACAATGAAGTACCAAGAAGATAAAGGACCAAGTGAACCTATTCAACATACTATCATTCCATAAAATCGAAAAAGGTCAGCATGGTTTAGAACAACTTTACAAGAAGTTGAAGGTCATTGAGCAGCAAAAGGAACCTTTAGAGAAAGTAAAAGACCTCAAATATATTCTGGGTATGCAACATATATGACAAAATTTATTGAAGCAGAACCCTTCACTGATGAACAAGCAACGAAACAAACAGAATGGAAGAAAGTTATGCAAGAAGAATACCAGTCTATCATGAAGAATGGAGTTCGGGAAATTATTCCTAGACCTAGTGACAAATCAATTATCACTTCCAAATGGATTTATAAAATCAAACATGTGATAGGATGGAAGCATGATAAATATAAGGCAAGATTTGTAACTAAAGGTTTCTCTCAAAAGGAAGGAAATTACTATGAAGAAAGCTTTGCTCCCACAGCTAGGTACACTACTATTAGATCTTTGTTTTCTTTGGTTGCCTCCATGGGATCGAATATCCATCAAATGGATGTCAAAATATCATTCTTGAATGGAACTATAAATGAAGTATATATTGAACAGCCACAAAGATTTGAAATCCATAGCAGAAAAAAAAACTCATGTTTGCAAATTGAAGAATGCATTATATGGCTTGAAACAAGCTCCAAGAGCTTGGTATGCTAGAATGGATGCTTATTTGTTAAGAATTGGATTTGTAAAAAAATTGTCAAGAATTGGATTTGTAAAAAGATACGTTGATCCAAATCACTACATCAAGGTTGCCAAGAATGAACTTGTTATTATACTATTATATGTGGATGACTTATTACAGGTGTAGAACATCATATTCAAGAACGCAAAAAGATGTTGATAGTTGAATTCGAAATGAAAGAGCTTGGGGTTATGCATTATTATTTGGGCTTGGAAGTTTGGAAAAAACAAGCAAAATATATCTTAGTCAAGGTAAATATGTGATCTAGATCTTACAAAAGTTTGCCCTGATGGATAGGAAGCCCATGACAACCCCCATGATCACAAATTTCAAGAAATTGAAGAACTCAGACTCTAGTCTTGTGGATCTCACAAACTATCGTCAATTGGTTGGCTCCCTTGTATACTTGGTGAATACTAGACTTGACATATGTTATGCATTGAATGTCCTCAATCAGTTTCGGTTGGAGCCACATCATGATCATTGGATAGTTGCAAAACATATCTTAAGATAAATACGTGGAACAATTCATAACTAGCTAAAATATGATCGCAAGGAAATTCTATCATCGAGATTTACAGAGACTAATTGGGTGGTAGTGAGACCGATGGAAAAAGCACTATTAGTGGTGTTTTAATTTGAGATCTACTATGATCTCATGGATGAGACGAAAGTTGTTTTAAGTAGTACTAAAGTTGAATATGTTGCAGCCTGTGAAGTTGGAAAAGAAGTTGTTTGGCTAAGGAAGCTTCTCAACAATCTATTTGGAGGACCCATGAACCCCACCATGATATTTTGTGACAACCGAAGTAGCACAAGGCTCACTGAGGATCATGTGTTCCATGCTAGGACAAAGCACATTAATAACAAGTATCATTACATTAGAAGTTTGGTACAATATGTGGTCATAAAACTACAGTATGTCTCGACAAATGAACAAGTAATTGATATCTTGACAAAATCTCTTCCCAATAAGAAGCTTGAATATTTAAGAGTAAGCTTGGATTAGTTAATATATCACATTCGCTTGAGAGGGAGAATTGACAAGTTATTTTTCGTTAGGCTTAACAAACCCGTGTGATGGTACTTAGGGTTGGTATCTTGGCAAGTAGCCTAGATACCTAGATCCATGTTAGGGTTCGTACTTTGACAAGTAACCTAGATGGTACCTAGATCCTTGCTAGTGTCTTGGCAAGTAGCCTAGATGACCCCTGGATCCGTATTGAGTTGGTGTCTTGGTAGGTAGCCTAAATGACACTTAGATCCATGTTGAGTTGGTGACTTGGTAGGTAGCATAGATGAAACACAAATCCATATTGAGTTGGTGTCTTGGCAAGTAGCCTAGATGCCACATCGATTCATGTTGAGTTGGTGCCTTGGTAGCCTGCCTAGATGACACTTAGATCCTTGTTGAGTTTGTGTCTTCGTAGGTAGCCTATATGACACCTGGATCCCTATTAGTGCCTTGGGAGGTAGCCTGCATGGTACTTAGATACCTTGCCAGTTGGCCTAGACGATATCAAGATCTCTAGCATTGTATATGTTTATTGCAATACTCTTCTTGGAACATTTCAACTTGAGGTCATCCTTGTACTATTTTGTTTAATTATGAATACCTCCCTAATTAAGAGGGAGTGTTGAAAATGTAACTATGTTTGATCTTCATAATTTGTATTGTACTCATATTTATGGTAAAATCAAAAGAAAGAGAAAAATATATAATTTTGAAAAACATGTGTTCCATGATCTATATTTTATTTTGTCAAATTAGGTCAAGCATATTCTTTATACTTTAGGGTTTATTGAGTCAATTAAATATTTGTCATATGTACAAGACCCTTATGGGCACTTTGTATCAAGAAAAAAGTCTTAAATTCAATTTAAAAGTGTCATTTTGGGACTCCCAACACCAAGTTGACTCTCCTAGTAAAGTCGACCTAGAAGAGGCAAATTCAACACCTAAGGAAGGGTATAAATAAGAAGATTATTCAACATATTTAGCATCAATTCAACAATAAGTTTGATTTGCAATGATAGACAACTTAACATCGAAACGAGGATCCGCAGGTGGGCGTCAATGGAGTCGAACCATGACCAGTGGAAACAACGCGAAGGAACAGTGCTGCAGATAGCTACTCCAAATGGCCGCATTCACCGAACTTACATTGCTCCTTCCGGGAGTTTCGGACGGCTCTTCAACACGATTCCGGGGAGAGAAGGCGGAGGGTTTCGAACCATGTCTGAAGGGAAGAGATTTGGAAAGACCCCTGACGAAGGCAGCGAGGTCCTGTCGGCGCATCAGACTTCGAGCCAGTTTGTCTCAGGGCTCGATGGAGCTTTCGTACAAGGAAACGCCGTGCAAACAAGAGATCGCCCCACCAGGAGCCCTGATCTGGGGAACGGCTCACCAGATCCGGCCAAATACTGTAGATCTGGGGTGGATCTGTCAGATCTGGCCAGTTCCAGGCAGAAGACACATGAAAGCCCGCCAGATCCAGCCATTGATTCGCCGGACCCGGAGCTCAAACAGATAAATCAGGTTTTGATTAAGGCGGAACCAGCAGATCTGAATCAAATATTCATCAGATCGGTAGAAGGCAAACACTACTGTATACAAATCAAAGAAGGGATGGGCGTTCTGGAATTAAAAAAGCAGATCCAGATAAAAATGGGCACCCCGACAATATACCAAAATATTTTATTTTCAGGACTTTGCATGCAGGACCAACACACCCTCCAGCACTATGGAATAGCAAAAGATTCAACCATCACTCTCAATCTGAGACTTCGAGGCAGATGCCAGGGAAATAGCTCAAAGAATACAGGCTCTTTCCGCGATGCAGTCAAAGGAAAGGAACCACTACAACACAGACCAGCACCCACATCTCCAGGGCAGTATATCGTGGATGAAGTACCAGAGAGCCCCTCCATTCCGTTGGATATCCCAGAGGTAAAGTGCATATTCTCAGATCTACAAAAAAATGCCGTTATTTGTAGATTTAACGGCTTCTGGCCTAGGTCGAATGCTTTGTATGAATGGATCCACACGACATGGACAAAAAATTGCCGAATACACCTATGCTCGAAGGGTTTTTTCATAGTAGTTTTTCGCGTAGAAGAAGAAAGGGAAAAAGCTCTCACTGAAGGACCATGGTTCTGGGGCAGTGCGGGATTATTCGTTACCCCCTGGTTTCCGGAGTTTGATCCAAATACCATGGTGGTATCAAGGATGCCGGTATGGGTAAGGTTACATAACCTTCCGATGCATTTTTGGCACTTTTCGTCCTTATCAGCTATAGGGAATACTCTTGGAAGAATGTTAAAGATTGACACAGAGAGACATTTAAAAGGAATCTTTACCTTTGCTAGAATCTGTGTTGAGGTAGATCTTAGTCAAGGGTTACCGGAAAGCATCATTCTGAATTTCAACAATACTCAATGGAAACAACCTTTGGACTATGAGAATACAGCATTCAGATGTAGGGGATGTCAACAAACATGTCATCTGTTCAATGCATGCAAAAGTCGTAACAAGAGCAAGCCACAACAAAGGAAGCACAAAGGATGGCAGAACATAGATAAAGTCACGAAGAAGGAAACTGCGGAAAAGAAAGCCCCCACAGTATCAGAAGACGAAGAAACAGAAGCAGAGGAGGATGATACCACCATAGAGGAGGTTGAAATAGAAAACCGGAAGGAAAATACAGCAGTCAACAAGGATCTACAGCCACACTCAATTCAGGCAGAAACCCAACAAAATCAGGCGGAAATTACAAGCATGGAACAAAGCATGGGAGGCATCAAACGGCAGCATCACTCAGATACTTCAGATTCAGACAAAGAAACAGGGAAGCAGGATGTAACAACACAGTTAGTCCTTGTTTCGACCGAGCCCACTGTGGGAGAGTGGCGCAAGGTTGAAAAGAAAAAGGGGCGAAAAACCTGAAGCGTGAGTTTTACTCACTGCCAGAAGTCAGGCTTTTTTCCCCCCTTTTCTCTTTCTCTTCTTCTCTTCTCCTTCTTATTCTTTGTGCACGTTAGTTTCCTAACGATGCGAGCCCATATGGCAGTATACTGAATGCTTCATTGCATCTGCTAGTGTAACTTTTCATTAATTCATTAATAAAAGGTTACCGCTTTTTTCCTTGGAAAAAAAAAGTTCGATTTGCAACAAAATAGAAGAAGAAAGATAAGTGTAGTCAAGGAAGAAGGAAGAGAATCCAAGCAAAGAAGCAAAATATGATTTCTTGACCTAATTTGCCTCACATGTGCGATTTTTTAGGGTTTTTTGTCACTACCACAGCCTGAAATTGCAAGGTCGAAGTCATAGGGCGAGATCTTGAAAGTTGCAAGAAGAAGGCACATTAACCTTCGTTGACTTGACTATTTCGGAGGAGATACTTTGAAGAGTTGACATGGCGTTTGGTGGAAGATTCTTGGTCTTGTTTTGGGGTCCTAGTTGTCTCATTTTGACTTGGTTCTATATAGAGAAGAGTTAGTTTTGCCTTGGCTAAGAGTTTATATCTTGTATCTCTTGTTCTTGTTATCTTCATAAATTTTGAATTGGTAATTGCTTATAATAGAGAATTAAAGGCCAACACATACAAGTAATAATCAAGAAAAGAGGTATCAAAACTCTAATCTCTATCTACTTTGATTTCTCAACAAATTGGCGACTATCTGGGATCCTAGGATCCTAAACTTCATAGCATATAAGAGTTTCAAAGCATATCTGGTTATCTAAGAGGTACTTGCTTTCACCTTCATGTCATCAATATTTATGCTCCATGCTCCAAAAAATCTTCTAGGATAGGATAGACAGCAATGAAATGTTGCACTTAAGCTCTTTAGTGGTGGCAGGTGACCTTAACATGATTATGAGTCCTGATGAGGTATCAGGCTCCAAAGGCAAAGGGGACAAGCTAGAAGTTTATTTTAAGGACATGTTTGCACAGTACCTGTTACTAGATATGGCTCCCAGTCCTATCAGGGCCACTTGGAGAAATGGTCAGTTGGGGAGGATGGGATATCTAAAAGGTTGGATCAATTTTTTTGTCAAGGACTTTGATGCACTAGTTCGAGACTCCTGGAAAAAAGTTGGCCCCTATTTGGATTCTCTCTTGTATGGATGCCATGAGTTATAAATTGAAATTTTTGAAACAAGTGAGACACTGGGAAAGAGAGAAAAACAAGTCATTAATCAAGGAAACTGATGATAATAGATATCAAGATTAAAGCCTTGAACGATCCAATGGATCTGGAGTATTTCTCTTAGTCCACTAATAAGAAGCTCTTATTTTAAGAAGAGAGAAAGGGTCAGATCCTAAAACAGGGAGAGGAGGAATGGCATTTGAAAAGTAGAGTGATTTGGATTTCGACAGGAGACAAAAATCCCTGATTTTTTTTGCCATCAAGCATCTAAAAGGCACAAGGATAATACAATATGGAATATTAAAGATGAAGAGGGGAATCTTTATTCCTCCCAAAAAGATATTCATAGGGAGGCAAATATATTCTTCTACCTGATAGTTCAACGAGTTCCTCGAGACAGATGCATTTCAAAAATTTGTTTCCAAGGATTGTCGATGAAGAAGAAAGTGACTTCATGAGAAGGCCCATCAACAAGGAAGAATTGATAAAGGTCTTCAAGGACATGGCAAGTGGCAAGAGCCCTGGTCCATATGTATGGATTGTTGAACTCTTTATTCATTTTCCTAACATCATGGAGACTAAATTACTATTAGTGGCTGAGAAATCAAGGATTTTTTGCAAAGTCACGGCATCCTTCAGCGCCACATTCATAGCTCTCATTTCCAAAGTGCCCCATCCATCCACTTTTGCATATTACATGTCGATATCATTATGTAATATGGTGTATAAATTAATTTCTAAAATCATGGCCAACTGGATCAAAGCAACATTATCCAAACACATTACTCTAGAGCAATTTGGTTTCTTGGACAACAAACAAATTCAAGACACAGTCAACAAGAAGTATGTCTTTGACAACACGGACTGGGAATTCTTGCAATTGATTCTTCATAAAATTGGATTTGGAGTCAAGATGATACATTGGATTATGGCATGCATTACATTAGTGAATTACGTTGTCATTATTAATGGGATACCACAAGCAAATTCAAGACACGGTGGCCATTAGTCAAGAATGTCTACATTCTATAAAAAAAAAAATAGTCAGCAAGAGGTATGTCTTATGACGACTGACCTAGTAAAAGCATATGACAACGTGGACAGGGAATTCTTGCAATTGATTCTTCACAAGATTGGATTTGGACTCAAGATGATAACCTAGATTATGGCATGCATTACATCAGTGAATTACATGGTCATTATTAATGGGATACCCACTAATTTCTTTAACGCTTCTAGAAGGCTTAGACAAGGATGTGCACATTCTCCTTGGTTTCTTTTGATCATAAATGTCATTGGTAGAGGTATAAATGAAGCTTGAACAAAGGGCAACATTAATGGTTGCAAGATCACCAAGAATATTCAAAGTACTCATATGATGTTTGTCAAACAATGTGTTTTTTAATGAGCAAATCTCCACCTTGTCATGGAAATCCTTTCATCATATTCTCACATGTTTCAGAATTGCCTCGCATTTATATGAATAAAGGTAATCTATGCTAATTCTGGTGACAATGGATGGGATTATTAAAGAAATAACACAAATCTTTGAGGTAGCTCCGATCAATATGGAGAGAGGCTTTAAATATTTGGGTTTTAGATTGAAATGAAATAATTATGCAATTAATGATTGGGAATGGCTTATAAAAGATTTGAACACAATATGTCCTTATGGTCGAATAAATGGCTAACAATGGGAGGGAGGGGTTAATCATGTTAAAATCAATCCTTCAGAATATTGCTTTATATTGGATGCACCTATACTACCTGCTAAAGGACATTTTAAAAAGAATTGACTCCATCATCGCTAGGTTCTCATTGGATCAGACCTGGTCTCCACGAAAAGATCCATTTAGTAAGTCTAAATACCCTCTCTAGGTTTGAAAAAGACAACAGTTGGGGAATAAAGGACACATAGAGCTTCAATAAGGCTTTAATAAACAAGAATTTATGGAGTGCATTACAAGATAAAGGAGTTTGGCAACAACTCGTTAAAGAAAAATATATGAAAAACAAACAAGTTGAGGAATGGATAGAGGAGGGGTCACCAAAGCATAAACAAGTTGAGGAATGGATAGAGGAGGGGTCACCAAAGCATAAAGAAGTTGAGGAATGCATAGAGGGGTCACCAGAGCATAAGGGAGCATCATACATTTGGAGAAGTATGATGAGAAACAAACATTGGCTTCTTGGGAATTTGACATGGGACATCGGGAGGGCAAATAGGATTAAAATTTGTTTGGATGTCGTAAAAAGAATGGAGACCATACATCCCCTATCTGTCTCTCCTTGACTTTTTACATGACAAAAGATTATTTTATATGAATCAACTATGAGTCTGAATCATGTGGTTGGAGTTGACTTGGGAACAAGGTTTGTTTTAGGGCTGTGTCATAGGTCACTGGTCTTGGAATCCAGAATTATTTGTGTTTGATGGGTTGATTTGAGTCCTTCACTTGTTTTCAAGTTGCCACTTTTCAAGTTTCTCTAGCATCTGGGGTTCCGGGAATCTCGATTCTCAGCTTCCTGTAGGGATGCTGCCCCACGTTGGAGTAATTGTTAACCTTTGAATACACACTTAGAAGTTAGAAATAAAAACAAAGCCCAGATTTCCAAATCAGCATTTTAAGATCATACTGATAGAGATGTTTCAGACTTTCACTCCCTGAATTTTGGTATAGATTTCAAGGTGGCTTCATGCTGACTTTGAGGGCCTTTTCTAGCATTTTGGGTCCTCTATTCAAGGTAGATTTGATGGTATCGTTACAAGAGTGGGTAGCATAGGAGGTGAGCTACAACAACTCTCAAATGTGCACTTTCCAGGGAAATATAAGCAACCTCCTTAGGTGAATAATGGACAGAGTAAGGGTGCACTGATGACGTCTGTTACAGGCTACAACCTATTCTGAAAATGGATGGCTACAGCCTATTCTAAAAATGGATTTCATAAGTCATGGTAGCACTAGGGTACAGTCCTGTAGCAGTCAGAAAGGCATAGCTTCTGGTAGTTTCTAATCCTATTTTGGGCAGTATCTTAACAGAATTATATGACAGTCTGACACCTGATTTGAAAATCTATTTGAGGTGTTGATTTTAGCAGGTTGTGGCAGCCTGGAGGATGTCAGTATGATAGCCGTCTAGCAGCAATGTCTTCATGCCTTCATGATGACAGTTAAATGCTTTATGCTTGACTAGAGTGGAGGGTGCATTCCTCTAGAGTTATATTCACCCTTCACTTACCTATTTTAGGCATTGGCATCCTGTCGGATTTGGCAGAAATATGGCAACCAGCTGACACAGCTGATCTGCAATTATTATGACAGCATTCTGCCAGTTAGGGAGTCATTAGACAAGGTACTCTACCTTTTCTGGGCAGCAATAAAGGATCACCTTTCATCCATTTGTGGGCAGCACTTTCACCTTATTTCCTGGAAACACTTTGTTAGCATGAAGGTGAGTGAATGCGGAGGTACTCATGCACCATAGGCACCCCATTCGAAGGAGTTGCTTCATTTTTTCTTAGCATATTATGGGTATTCTAAAGACCATAATTCTCAGACAATAAAAGGCTTGAAATAGTGCAAGTTTGAGCTTACCAGATGATGATGAGCTGCATTGAAATGAAGACTTCTCAGCTTTGTCCACAAGAGCCTTCTCAGCCTTTTTCACAAAAGATACCAAACAATTGCCCATCAAATCACCCACAAAAAGAAAACTAGTTGGAAGCCTTTCAGACACACATTTACAGCGACCATCAAGCTTGGTATTTCATATTAGATGTGAGGAACAACAGTCGATAGGAGGAACTGAAATGAGATTAAACATCAGAACCACTTGGAGGCTTTATATAGCAAATTTAGTTCCAATATCAAACACTTAATTTTAGTGCATTTTGATTTTGTCTTTGCATGACTATTTATTCACTTGGTTCAAGGGCCTCGATGATTATTCCAAATATCCAACACTTCTCCTTAATTTTTTTTCTCCTCAACACACAACATTTTTTTTCTCTAGGAAAAAATCTTAATTTTATGGATAAACTACATATTGTATATAACATTTAAGCATTTCTGTAGACATCATATAAAAGAGAAAAACAGAGGTTCCTCTCCTGAAAAACTGCCCAATACAGTTCAAAATGTTAGATCTTTAGTCCTCCGCACGGGAACACATAATATTCTCCAGTAAAAAACTGTTCAACATGACATATAGTTCTGAATGGCTATTTAAAAAAATGCTTGCCACAGTAAACAGAAAGAAAAAATAAAACAGATATCGTCTCCACGATCACATGCTCCAGAAAATATGCCCCAAGTACATGTCATCTTGTAAGAATACCAAAATCAATAAAAGGAGGGATGCAAATATTCAGAAATTTGATTATTCTTGTGCTCTTAGAACTTTGGAAGTTGGATATGCCATGATCCTGGATCTAATTGAAGACATGCTTTTGAGAGTTCATCATCTTCTTCATTTCTTTCCCTATAGTCTATAGACATGTTGGAAAAAGATTGAACGAAAATTGGATTTGAAAACTTAAATTTCATCAAAGATAAGTTAACATATAATTTTCCAGACTGTTGATGCCTCCTCAACACATAACATATCTTTGGATCTTTTATATTTGTCTTTGCTCAGGGCCTTATGAATATGTCTGCAACTGCAAGTTAATTTTCAGATTGCAGTAGAGCAATTCTATCAACTTGTTTTGCATAAACACACCACAACGTGTTTTGGCCTCGTGATAGAATATAGTTTTGAGTCTTGACCAACTTGATTATAGGGAAACAATGCTGTTACTTGCACAAACTATGTAATGTTGCAAGTCATCTGGTTACAGACTACAGTGGCATATCCTATGTTTGCTCCTGGGTTTATGCAATAGCATCTTCCCTCACTTCTGTAATAATATTGCTGATAGAGTTCTTGTCATACCTTGTGTGTCAATTTGGCCTGTGGTTGATATCTATGTAATGTTGCAAGCCATCTGGTTACAGACTTTACCTGATGATTTATATTCTGATGAGCCTCTAAATGACCCGCTGTCCAAAATCATTCATCCTGGAATGGTCCCTGTACACTTCTCATTTGTGTCATGCAAGCATACTTTTCTCTGAGAAAGAAGATAAGATTACGTGGGCTAGCAATATAGTAAACAAGAAGATAGCAGTTAAAGACATTCTAAAATCATAACAATGGGTCGCGGCCTGGTAGATAATGCCCCATGGAATATTCCAATAAACTTGAAATGTTTCATGCGGCTGATGATCCATAACAGGATACTTACATGAGATAATCTCCTCAAAAGAGGCTTCCAAGGTCCTAACAGGTGCTTTATGAAAAAAAATGCAGAAGACGTGGATCATCTCTTTCTGACATGCCCATTTGCAGTCTCGATTTGGAGAGGAGTATTACACTCTTAACCTACAAGCAGCATAGCATTCGAGCTCCATAGATAGGTGCATTTCTCTGTGGGTTGAGGAGAACAGGACATTTCGAACATTACCCTTCTATATTCTGTGGGGCATATGGAGAAGTAGGAACTAGAAGATATTTGAAAGAGACTACTGCAGATACAAGAGGCGCCTGTTTAAAGATCTCTGCATCTTTTATGGAAATAGGGCCAACAAAAGAGAAGGTTAACTCGAGACATATCCAATATAAAGAGATTTGGTCACAAAATCCAGATGATTTATTTAAGGAGCTTCTACTAACAGAATCTGTGGCGGGGGGGTTTTTCTTGTATAAAAGCCTGGCAACTACTTTCAATTTTGTTGGAATAGTGGTACATGGACTAATAAAAGAGCATCATGATTAGCTCTTTGGGGGCACTCCTATTTGCTAGCTGGCTAGCTATAGAGGATTTATCAGTTTTGGGAACCCCAAAGTGATTCTGGATTGGGTACAGAGATCCACTTTTGGGCAACCTTCCCTTATCTTCTGGATGCTACGCATCAGATCTTTCATGGGATCCTTCCAGAAAGTGACTTTCAGTCATATATTCAGAGAACAGAACCAAGAGGCAGATTTTCTCTCTAAGAAGAGTTGTTTCCAAGCACCGGGAAAGATCTTCTTCACCGCTTTTGACAATGGCATCCTCATCAGCACATGGAGTTTTAATTATTAAGGGCACCACTGACTGTTCACTGAGAACGATCCTCATATGTCTTTTCAAGTTTTCTGTTTATTTTCTTTTCTTTTTGAAGAATGTATGGGAAATAATATAACAATGTCGCTGAGAAGGAAAGTTAAAGAGGTAAGAAATCTGTAATGATGTTATAGACCTTTAGAGACGCTAGTAGATACATAGTGATTAAGATCCAAAATTATAAAATCTTCTGAGTTTCTACTGAGACTTATCTAGAACATAGAGCTACATGGACATAAGATCTGTCTCTACTGCAAATGTATTTACTTTTATTTTGATTAATCGAAGATAGGAGGTTTTTTTCTCTGAAAAATCAAAAATGTTTAGCCTACAAATAAATGTGCAAAAGTATCGTATATAAGCCAATAATAATAATTAATTATCTATCTAATCATAACCTCTTAACAATATATTTAAATTTAAACCCCAATTCAACATCTGCAACTTGTGCAAAGCAAAAAAGCATCAAAATACATCTTAAACACAAACTAGCATGAAGTTGCATCCAAAAAGGCAGGGCAAAGACTACAGAGTAAACAAAATGAATAATTAGTGTTAACCCTGTAACCTCTAACCACCCTTCCTTTGTCTAGCAGAGACATAAAAACACTGAATATTCAATTGTCAATAGCTGGGTGGGGGTTGCTGCGTTGGCAGTAAGCCAAAGCGTTTCTTCAGCAAAGTGCGATGCTTTGAGTATTTATCATCTGGAGAAAACCGTGCTGTAACACAAGAAACCTCATGAGATAAAAGATTTTAAAAATATCAATGCAGCAATGCTATCCTCACATATTAACAACATGACATCAAATAAAGTAGTATTATCACAAAAAGAAAAGAGGCATACCAGGGTGGGCTGACTGCGTTGGAGACCCTACGGGGGAATCCTTCTGCAAGAAAAAAAAAAACATTAAATTAATGTGTGACTCAACATGTAAGTTAGTTTACGCTACACTGCATTGAATATAGAATATAGAAGCACTCATTACTATCCCTTCATATCTACTGTAAGTTAGTTTACGCTACACTGCATTGAATATAGAATATAAAAGCACTCATTCCTATCCCTTCATATCTACTTCCTAGCAACACAGTGTGGAAGCAAACTCCACACATAAGACAGCATGCCTTCAACCAAAGGTCATTTACATATCAATCTCTGTGTAATTTATGCCAAGCAACATACATGACTATCTAGTATCCAGGTTTCAAGCTTGATCAGAAAAGTATTAAAATAGGCAATCTGGGTAGCAGAGTTTAAGAGTGACCAGTTTCTGCTTGTAAGAGGCTGAATGGACTCAGATATGGAGACCTTGTTTCTGTGGAAGAAAGACCAAAATCTTTTTTCTGTGGATGGAGCGAAGTTCAAGAAGGATCTTATCTCTGTACAGATATTTTATCTTTGTTGAAGGGCAGAATCCCTAGAAGATCCAAGACCTTTTTTTCTATGGAGGGCTGAAGCCCTAGAGGAGGCCAAGAACCTCAGTCTGTAAACAGAAGGGATCGAAACCAGATCTACTGCCTAGACTGAGGAGTTCTGAGGTCTGTTTTGTTCAGATCCATAATTACTGTCTAAGTTGACCTAGGTTGACTTGTGAATATTAAAATGTACTTTTGTTGAACTGAAGAATTTCTCCTAGAAAAGATTGTTGGGTTTTCTCTCAAGTTTGGGAGAGAAGGTGAAAATTTTGTGTCTCTTTTTACGCTAAGCGCTTGGCTGTCTCTTTATGATCCTACTGTCACTATTGCATTATGGTTAAGAACTTGTTTAAGAGATCATTGGAAGTAATTATCAGATTAGAAGATCGTGAAACATCAACATGGTATCAGAGGGATGGTAAAAAAGCAGCCTTAATAAAGTTCTAGTCCAAGTTCTGTCAACAATGCTTTTGACCAGGACAAAGAGAGACCAAAATTCTGTCTAAGGCCTTAGAAGACTGTGACAAAGGCCCGAGAGGTCTCAGGATTGACCTCAGGAAGGCCTCAGGACTGATTGAGCAGAGGCCGAACAGCCTCAGAAGTGGCCAAGAGGTGCAAAGGCCTGTGAAATAGCTAGTGAAGTTCATAATAATTGGACCAAGGATATCATCAACATACTTATAAGCATTCTTAAAATCCTTTTGTTACTGATGAAATTCTAAATTGTTTTTCCAATAGGGATCCTTTGGGAGGAGGATGTTGACATTGAATTCTTAATTTGGATTCCATAAATCTCTAGCTGCTTACGAATGATAATGACATAAGCTGTTGTGCAAAATCTTGGCCATGAGCAGGTCAGAGCCTGTACCAAACTAGGAGAGTGGTGATACAAGTTAAATTGTCTAAGAGGATTTGAAATCTTTTGCATCACTGTTGATGAAAATTGTTTCACCATTGATTGCCTTTAGCTTCAAGGATTATATCAGAGGACACGCAGATAACATTTGTGGATTATATCTTCTGCTTGCTGCATGTTGTAATCTATGTACTGAAGGAATTTTTCATAAGCTAATGGTTCATCTGAGGATCTAAATGTGTAGATTACAGAGGACTTGTTTAGGCCTGCCTCTGAGGGAAGTCTGAGGATCTCTTATGATATTTGGAGAAAAGACCTACAATTGACAAAAAGTCAAACTCTTGTTCACTATCTATGCAACAAATTCCAGGTGATCAATGAGAGGTTTGAAATGATATGATGGCATCCAATATTGACTACAGTTGGATAAATTTGCACATGTCAAGTCTGATGATATTTTGGGCTTTGGGTTTGTAAGCCCTAGAAGACCTGAAGCGAATCCCGAGTTAATTCTAAATTCTGTAGCATTATTGAAGCCGTGGCATAAAATCGAATATTTTGGAACAAAACCCGAGCCCCATTCTAAATTGATCTTTAGACTTTTGTTGTAGCGAGTTTGTGCTTGTTGCTGTTTAAGGGTTCATTAATAAACTGATGTTTAACTTGCCATGGCTATGTTAAGCTCATAATGATGCCATTGACTATAGTAAGATTGTTGGCTGTGTCGTGATTAATGTACTTAAGTATGCTGAGTGAAAGGCTGCCTGAGCTAAGATGACAATTGTTGCCATGATGACCAGGAAGAGGTTTTATACTGCGATGTGTATTGCTCTATCCAAGAATCTTTTTTACTAAAGCCTGGTACTGCCAGTTTTGTTGAAACAGGAAGGGTATTTGGAAGAATCATTTATAGCAGGAGTGCTAACATTATGGCCTAACAGAAAAATGACTGATTTAGTACTAAAGCAGCAAAGGTTGATAGTAATCAAAAGGACAACTTGGTACAAAAATTGAAAATCCTAGACCTATATTCAACATTATAGGTCTTGATTGAGGTACTAAAGACTGGTGATACCAAAAAAAATGGAGTTTCCACCTCCTGCACCTTTCACGCCATATAACTATTGTGAATGAAAGCGAAGGATTCTACTTCAAATCAAAAGTAAGGGTTTATATCGAATAGCCATGCAATCAAAGATTGAACCAAATATGTAGTTAAAAAATCCAAATATTTCAACCACATGGATGAGGCCTTATGTCTCCTATACTTATCAATTCCTCCAAAATAAATATTTCATGTTGAAGCATGCACGGCTCCAAATCAAGTTTGGACCACCTTGGATATAGTCTTTGGAAGTAGGATGATATGTGGGGTCACATCCATGAAAATGAAATCAACTTATTAGATCCAAGAAGTTTCAAAACCATTCAAGATTTATTCACAAGGTTCAAATCCTTGTTACTCTAGTTGAAATAATGCAAAATTGACAAATCCAAGAAAGAAATCCAAATAAATCTTACCATATTGTCAAAATTGGGTCCATGATATGCTATATTTGTCTCTGCATTTCACACAGTCAAGATTTTGTGTCCCATGCACTTGCTCTACATGACAAGAGGAATGGCCAACTTGAAATCTAAAGAGCAATCCAAAAGAAAAGGAATGAATTGCTCATTAGATTTTGGATGTGTGGTCCCACTCCCTGATTCATGCAGATCATCCCCCTTCCACTCATTATACTCCCTTTCATCACTTCTCCCATCTGGGTCCACATTCCTCCATTAGGTCCACATAGTGTCAGCCAACCCCTCCCCTTGCCCCACATCTTGGGTCGGGCCTGGAATTTGCAAACAAGAAATTGTACCACAAAATGCAAAAGATGGTCAAGACAAACACATTTAGCACGTGGGCAAAAGCCATTGCATGAGCGCTTCCCCTTTCATGGCCATCACCTTGGTTCCTAGAGGCCCTTCATGAGTCTCCCTTATCATTCAAGAACCCATGATTGTCCCAACCCCGGGTGGGCAGTGAGTTGCCCCACCTCAAAAGGAGGTATCCAGTGTCCACTGCTATACTTTGCATATCATGGTCTCGTCCCTTTGAGCCTCGAGCAGTTAACCAAAGAAAAACGCAAAAGAAAAAAGGCAATTGAAAGGGGTGGAAAAATCAAGGTCAGGGCAACTCATGTACCATGATTGCCCCCTCCTATACGTTATTTACCCAAGTGTGGGCTTCCCTTTTATTAGCTACCCTTGTGCCATGGGATGTGACCCGGGTTGTTCCCCTTTGTCCCCTACTCCACTTCATCATTATATCACATGACACCACCATTTGATGTCACTCCCTTTAGAAGTAAAAACCACCTAATAGGATGATTGGTTAACCCCTTTTGGAGCTTGGAGACATTGGCACATACCAAATCCCACTATGGAAGGGCATGCCATTATAAAGTGCCCACTTAATGACCTTGATTTGTAGATTCTTTTACTTTATTATTTTAATGACTTGATATGTTGGAAGGTGCAGAGACGCATTGGATCTTATTTAGGATTGCAGATGGTCTCCATTTTGGGTTTGGCCTCCCTATACGGGGTCTTAACCCTCCAGAGGGCTACATTGGCACATGTAGGGTGTGTGTAGATAGCCATGGGCCTCCCCAACAGTAGACAGTACTCCATGGATCCCCGGAGATGTTCAAAGATTGCTCGAGATTCACCTATTGGACAAGGAAGATGCACCTCATTCACTATTCCCAGCCAGCGCCACATTTGTACCATGCTCTTAGCAGATGACCCAAGACTTCTGTTTTGACGTGGCATCACCTACACCATCATCTGAGCCCTTACAGATGATCTACAAGCATCTTTGATTTATTTGAAGACCCATGAGGTTACTTGTGTGTCCCCACACCCATTGGGAGCACCACAAGTCTATTATTTCGAGAACAAGGGGCCAACCCCTTGTCCACTACTTTTGGGTGTCTTATTCATCATTGTGGCACTTGAGGACTTTATCAGGCTTCTTAGAAGGCTCAACGACATGTATTATTAATCATTTGACCTCTTAAGAGGCTTATTCTTTTGTTTATGAGCTAGTTTGGTGGGTTTGTCACCAAAAGTTAGTTATTTTGCACATTATTTTATTCTAGGGGCTAATGTAGGCCTAATTAGATAAATCAAACTCCTTAGAAGTGTATAAACACATATGATAAGAGTTCATTTGGAGATCATCACTAAGATTGGATCATATCTTCTTGTAAGATTTTCGCTATCTTTTGAGGATGAGACCTTTTGGATGAATGGATGAATTTTGATGTTTGGTTGTTCTTCTTTGTCTTGGAGCTTCTATGATTGGCGTATCTTGGTGATTACTAATTAGATATATTCTTCTTACATGTAAGTACCATTTTAATGTTATTTTGATTCTTTATGTTGTTGCATTCATGATATTGAGATTTTTGCTATTCTAGGGTTAATTTGTTGCCTTTTTTGGAACGAAATTGTGGAAATTGAATCTCTAAATAGTGTTGTATCATGATTGGGCCATGTTTGAATAAATAAGTGAATGTCCATAGAGACATCCTTGTCTTGATAAATCACCAAATATTGTTGAACAAAGCATAAATGGCCTTGAAGCTACTTCCATTAAGCCCTAATGCCTAACAAAGTTGTCTTTTAGGGCTCCTTGACAAGTGGAAATCAATCCAAACTCTATATCTTCCATGACTCCATTTCTCCCAAAGGACAAAGCACTTGTCCTCCTCTGGTAATCACTTTAAAGCTAATTTATTTCACCTTCCCCTCTTTTCTAGGCCAGTGTAAATAGGTCACCTAGGGCATCAATTATCTCATAATCTAGTCATCCAAATACTTTGATTTTTGGTCCACAACTGCGTTGGTGTATTATCAAGAAGCCCTCCAAATTTCATGAAATTCCAACAACAAGATCTTGAGATATCACAAGTCCTAGCTCGAAGACCAATTCTTGCCCTTGGTTTCCCTTAGGCTAGTAGCCTCATTGGGATCATTGCATTGTCTTTCATTGAATATTCATTATTTGATCCCTTTCTCCTCCCTAATTAAGTCAAGCATATCATTGGCTACTAAATCATATCCCTTCCATCTTGCCTTCCAAGGCAAGCAAGCCACCATCTAGGATCACCCCTCATCCTATCCTTGATCTATTTCTCTTCATGATCCTTATTATACCGGTCTCCTTCCATCAGTGAAAGTCCCAAAGAGTAGGGAGCTTTAGCTGAAGTGACAGTGGGCTATTACTCCATTGTTTCCCTTGACCTAGCAATTGTCCCTCTAGGATCCCCCTTTAGGACCCCTGCTAGTTTGAGCGGTAACATGCAACACACACAAAAGGTACACATTGCATATTTATATTTAGAAAACCCAATCAGTTTGTGTGGTATTAATGGCTTTGTTCTCGTAAATCACTCATCACTTGGACAATTTTTACAGAAGAAATGATAGCACATTATGAGGATACAAAGAGCAATACCTTCTTTAGCGAATTGATAAATCTCAAACAAAAGTGTTCAATTGGGGAGCACATTGAGGACTTCCAAAGATTGAATATCAAGGTAAATGATATTCCAGAGAAGCGTCTAACTGATGTTTTCATAGGGACTTGAAAAGATAGCATCCAACATGAGGTTCGTCTTTGGGAACCTAAGTCATTGGAGAATGCATTCAAGTTGGAAAAAGAAGTTGAAAGCAAAATTATGGCAACAAGGAGGTCTACCACTCACAACTATAAAGATGGAATTGTTGTCACTCCTAGCCTCCCACTACCTACAAGGTTGACACCAAATCAACTGAAGGACAAAAAGAGCAAAAGGGCTTTGTTACAATTGTGATAGCAAATACACTAAAGATCACGAGTGTGCTAAGAAGAAATTATTTTACATAGATTGTGAAAAGGAGAAAGAAAAAGAACAAGAAACATCAAATGAAGAAGATATACACCAAGAACCAACCCCCGAGATTGAAAAGAAGAAAGGAATCTGACCATATCTTGTAATGCATTGGAGGGAATTACCACTCCTTAAACTCTCAAGATACAAGGATATATCAAAAGGAAAAAGGTAATAGTGTTGAATGTTTTAGATAGTACCCATAATTTTATTCATTGTAAGATAGACAAGGATTTGGATTGTTTTCTATATTCGGCACTAGAGTGTCAAGTGATGGTTACAAATGCAAGAGCTATAAATTGCTCAAGGAAGTGCCATAATATCAATCTAACTATGTGGGAATATGTATTAAATAGTCCAATGTTTTCCATTCCAATGGGTGGTGTTAATGTTGTATTAGAAGTCCAATGGTTACAATCTTTGGGGATGATAGTTTTTAATTTTCAAGAACTTTTCTTGATTTTTTTCTTGGAAGGAAGGGAAATTGAATTAAGGGGTATCACAAGTAAGCCTAGGAAAAATAATCAACTCTAACGACATGACAAAGCTTTTGAATAAGGAACAAAAAGGGGTAATTGCACAAATATGCTTAATAGATGTTCAAACATCTAAGCCATCCATTTTTGAAGATCTCCAAAGAGTCATTCACAATCATTCCAAGGTATTTCAAACTCCCAAAGGTCTCCCACCTATTCGCAATCATGATCATGCTATTCACTTGATACGAGGAAGTGTTTCTCCAAACATCAGACCTTACAAATATTCCTATGCACAAAAGAGTAAAATAGAACATATGGTTGCAGAAACACTAGAGGCAGGTACAATTCAACCTAGCCAAAGTTCTTTCTTCTTGGTGCATAAGAAAGATGGATCATGGCATATGTGTCCAGAAAATAGAGAGCTCAACAAGCTCACTATTAAAGATAAATTTCCCATTCATGTCATTCATGAATTGTTGGATGAACTACTTGTTGTAATTTAAATCACCAAGTTGAATCTTCATTCTAGATATCATCAAATTAGAATGAAGAGAGAAGACATTCTGAAAATAGCATTCAGAACTCATGAAGGTCATAATGAATTTTTGGTCATGCCTTTTGGCCTTACTAATGCACCTTCCACATTTCAAGGTTTAATGAATTCCACTTTCAAACCCTTCCTTAGAAAATTTGTGTTAGTATTATTTGATGATATATTAATCTACAACAAGTCTTGGAAAGATCATGTTCAACATGTTGACAAGGTGCTCAAACTATTGGAGAAAAAAAGCTCTCAATACAAGGAGAGGATGCGTTCACCCCTTCCACTTCTTCTGACCATTCAAGTACTAGTGGCTAAGGCAAAGGCACCAAAGACGAGAGAAGCAGGGGCAGATCCAGTTCCAAGCGCAAGTGAAGATTCATAAGTAGATTGACCAGTCGAAGAAGCAGTAGATCCGCAGTCATAGTCCCCATTATAGCCAGCTTTTCAGTGCCAATTGTCGATAGTCATTAGTCCACAATTGTATGCAAAACCCTCCAATAGCTTCTTTGGGGTATAGGAAGTGGAATATTTGGGTCATATTGTATTTCATGAGATTGTTAAGGTAGACCTTAACAAAATTAAAGCCATAAAGGAATGGAAAATCCTAACAACCTTAAGGCATCTTCCAAAATTCTCAAGTTGACAGGGTATTATCACAAGTTTGTTAAGAACTATGGGAAAATAGCAACACCTCTAACAACATTACTGAAGAAAGATGCAAGTTTTTTGAACTCCAGAAGCAACTAAGGCATTTGAACATCTTAAAGAGGCAATGTGTCGAGCTCTGGTCTTAGCTACACCAGACTTCACAAAAACCTTTATTGTGGAATGTGAAGCCTCAAGAAATGGAATTGGTGTTGTTCTAAGAAACCAGATTCGTCCTCCCCCGCCCCCTGTGTCTTGAATCCCACAAATCGGATACGATTCTCTAAGACACGTGTCTGATTCGCGACTCTAGCGTGCCCTGGCACATGGGATTCGATGGGCATGTGAATCTAATTCGATGGGCAGCCTTTAAAGTCGATTTGGGCCCATTTCTCATTCATTCTTGAGTGTCTCTTGTTGTGGGTGTGTGGGGGCGACTAGCAAAGGGTTTGGGAGCATTTTGGAGGTAATTCAAGCAACAGGTAAGTGCATTTTGTTTCTATTTATTTTGCATTTTTGCTACAACAATTTGCATGTCCATTTTTTTTACAATGTTCATGCATTTTTTCTTTTTCTTTTTTTACAGCATTTATGGCTAAATCAAGGGCAGTAGGAAAGGGACAAAGGAAGGAGAAGAATGTCACCATTGGTGATACCCCTCATGTTGCAATTTCATCAGGGTCTGCATGTGTTCCTTTGTTGGAAGTGGGCTTGCAACAGCAACTTCAAATGTTGATGGCTTAATAAATTTAGAAAGACAGCATGCTCAAGAAAGCAAATATCCCTTGTCGAAGTATGTCGCAAGAGATCAAAGGCCAAACACCAATTTGAAGGGAGGAGGCAATGTTGCTTGGAAATGCAACTATTGCAACAATCGTTTCAAGAGCATTTATTATCGTGTGAAAGCTCATTTGGTGGGCGTACTAGGTTGTGGAATTGGAGCATGTGTAAATGTGTCTTTAGCTAAGAGGAAAGAAATGGAAAAAAAGGCCAATGTTAGTGTGGCAAGGGTAGTTGTATCATCTAAAAAAACAAGAACGATGATCCCCTTCCATTCTTGAGGAAAAGCAACAGCAAATTTCCATTTGAGAGTTTTGGTGGGGATGTGGGTCAAGCAGCAAAAAGGAAGGCAATGGCACTTGGTCCAATGGACAAGATTTTTCAAAAAGAGAGACGGGAAGAGCTTGATATCACCATTGCATTCTTTTTCTATCTGAACTTCATATCGATTAATGTTGCGCACTCACCATTATTTCTTGAAATGTACCAAGCTCTAACTCAAGGGGCTCCATCAGGGTATGTGCCTCCTAGGTCAGAGAAGCTTAGAACCACATTGTTGACTAAGGCAAAAAAAGTGGTGGACAAAATGTTTAAGCCTATTAAATTAACATGACCAACATCATGGGTTAATATTATTTCTGATAGATGGGCAAATCCAACACCCCACCCACTCATAATTCATGGTGTCTTCCTTGAATGGACCAATTTTCTTGAAATCAATCGAAGCACTTGGACAATACAAAGATGCACAATATAGTGGTGAGTTGTTCATTACAGTTATTGAAGATGTTGGTGCTGATTCTTATGTGCAAATCATTACAGACAATGCACCTGTTTGCAAGGTTGCTAGCATGATTGTGGAAGCTAAATATCCACAAGTATTTTGGACACCTTGCATTGTCCAGACTCCATTCCTTGAATTTAGCACTTAAAATTATTCCTTCTAATGAGCCTTGGATTGGAAGTGTTATTGAAGATGCACGGAATATCCGCAACTTTGTACAAAATCATACAAATGCCCTCACAATCTACAAGGAATACACCCATCTATCATTGTTGAAGATTGCAGATACACGGTTTAACTTTTCTTCCATCATGTTAAAGAGGTTGAGGGAGGTCAAGACTGCTCTTGGGTCCATGGTTATTTCAAAGTTTTAGTCTTTTTAAAGAAAGACAAATCAAGCAGCCCCAAAAAGAGTCAAGGACACAGTGTTAGATGATGCTTGGTGGGAGAGGGTACATCTCACTATTAAGATCATGGACCCTATTATTGCTTTGCAAAGATTTGTAGATACATACCAGCCCATCCTATGAGAGGTTTATTAGGGATGGGATTCCATGATTGAGTCTGTGAGGACCATAATTTTACAGAGTGAGTGACTTGAGATGGAGACGTCATCAAAGGCCTTCTTCACCACCACACAGGATATTCTTGACAGCGGATGGGACAAGAATTGCACACCTTTGCATTATTTGGCTCACTCGTTGAACCCAAAGTACTATATAGCCATGAGTGGTTGAATGGTGGACTTTCCCGCAAATTCCCTCCTAACATGGATGGTGAAATTTCACAGGGGAGGAAGGATGCATTGAGGCAGATATTTCAAAATAGAGCTTCCCTTGATGAGGTGGAGGATGCCTTTACAGATTTTTCCACTGGCACTAGGCGATTTGCAAGCTATGTTGTGATTAGAGACAGGAGGGCTAAGAAGCCCTATTCTTGGTGGGAACCTCATGGGGCAACAAGTATTCCTCTACAGCAATTGGCCAAGAGGCTCGACTTCATCCTCTTGTTGCTAGAGGAATTGGAGCACATATGGGAATTTGTATAGTGTCAAGAAGAGCAGGGTTGAGCAATCCAGGGCAAAGGCAATGGTATATGTGCAAACCAACCTTCATCTTATTTACAGGCAGAGAGATGAGTGGTTGAAGGGAAAGACGAAGATGTGGAATGTCTTTCCTGATGATATGAGTTTGGACAACAGCGTTGAGTTGGCATTGGCCAACTTGGATCTTAATGACCCAGTGCTAGAGCATGTCACTTTTGATAATGGTGATACTCTTGAGGGGTCATTCTCCACACCAGCAAATGCACAGATTACATTGGATATAAAGGAGGAGGATGCAACCAAGGAGAGCAGTGGTGACCATGAGAGTGATGTTGATTTTGATGATGATGATTGATGAGCTACCTACTACCTTGTAGTTGTTTTGTATTTGCTATTTCTATTTCTATTTGCCATTGGCATAGCTACTACCTATGTAACACATTTTGATGTTGATGACTTAATGAGAACACTGCAGTTTCTTGTCTTTCTCCTATTGGATAATTTATGAATTTGTCACAATTGGATTTGTACAACTTACAATTTTTAAATTTACAGTGTAGAATCTAGATCTATGTCTGAATTTGTATCATGAATGAGAATTTGTTTAAGAAATATCTATTTAGTATCATATTATATATATATAATATATATATATTTATATATATAGTGTTTGTGTTTTGTTCCAAGGGGTCTACATGCCCCATGTCGGACACTCAGATTTGTGTCCTGCATGTCCCCGTGTCAGGTGAATTAGGTGTTGTTTTAATGCAAGAAGGAAAACCCATTGCTTTTGAAAATTGTCCAATTAAGGGAAAGCATTTTAACAGATCTATTTATGAGAAGGAAACGTGGGTAGTACTACATGCCCTGAAGCAATCGTGTTCTTACCTAATGGGAAGACATTTCAAGGTAAAAGCAGATCATGATAGTCTTAAATAGTTCTTGGAACAAAGATTATCTTCAAAAGAGCAACAAAAATGGGTCACAAAGATGTTAGGTTTTGACTTTGAGATCATCTACAAAAAAGAGAAGCAAAATGTTGTTGCAGATGCACTCTCAAGAAGGGATGAGCATGTGGTGGCATTGCTTTGTGTCATTTCTATTATTCAACTTGGTTCGATAACTAAAGCAAGGGAGGAATGGGAGAATGACAAAGAAGTTCAAACACTCATTCAAAAGTTGCAACAAGATCAAAGTGCATCTAATACATTAATCTAGAAAAATGATTCCCTGTGGTACAAAGATCGTTTATATCTATGTAGGAACACCTAACTCAAACAAAAAGTTCCTTTGGAATTGCACACCTCTCCTATTGGACGGCACTCAAGATTTTTAAAAACTTACCATAGGGTCAAGAAGGAATTTTTTGGGATGGCCTTAATCGAATATTCAAAAGTTTGTGGAAAAATGTTTGGTTTCCCAACAAAATAAAGTTGAGACAATTAAGATCTTGGATCGTTTACAACCATTAGCCATTCCAAGTCAGCACTAGGAGGAGGTATTGATGGATTTTATCACATGTCTACCCAAGTCCAAAGAAAAGAGTGGCATTATGGGGGTAGTTGATAGACTTACCAAGTATGCACATTTTTGTGCACTATCTCATCATTTCAAAGCCAGTAGAGTCACCTCCACATTTGTCGAAACAGTTCAAAAGCTACATGGAAATGCAAAGATTATTGTAAGTGATAGAGATCCTATTTTCATTGGAAATTTTCGGACATAATTATTTTCTTGTCTTGGTTCTCAATTAGCTCATAGCTCATTTTATCATCCTCAACTTGATGGGAGAACTGAGATAGTGAAGAAATGCTTGGAAGGACATCTTTGTTGCTTTGTATCTAATAAAGAAACACAATGGATCAAGTAGTTACCTCTGGTTGAATGGTGGTATAACACTTCCTTCCATACCTCAACAAAAATGACCCCATCTATAGCACCTTATGGATATCATCTATCGTCCATCACATCATCTTTAAGAGAGAATTCTAAGGTTCAAGCAGTGGAAGATCACATCGACCATCAATAAATTCTCCAACCCTTAAAGGATTACCTGACTCTAGCGTAGAATTGAATGAAGCAACAGGTAAATCAACATCGCAGTGAAAGAAGTTTTGATGTGGGTGATTGGGTATTATTACGCTGACAACCATACAAACAAATGTCCCTCAAGCAAGCTAAGAAGGATAATAAATTATCAACCAAGTACTATGGCCCTTACAAGGTGTTGCAAAAGATTGGTACTATGGCATACAAATTGGAGTTGCCTGATCTTCACGAGTACACCTAGTTTTCCATGCTTCATGCTTAAAGAATGCAATTAATAACAAGATCTCAGTTCAAACTATATTGCCAAAACTTGAAGAGGAAGGAAAAGTCATATTGGAGCTTGAAGCAATGACAAAACAAGAATATGGCAACCACGAAATCGACCAATTTCAAAATATCTCATTAAGTGGAAGAACTTACTTGTTGAAGAACCACATGGGAGGATGAGTATTTTATACAAAAGCATCTAAAACTGCTCAAGCGTTGAGGACAACACTTCTTTTTTTAAGAGGGGCACGTTAGGTCCCTATAATACTAGTTTAGCCCCCATATTGTTATTGTTGTGCCCCTTAGAAGCCCACTATTGTCATTGTTGTGCTCTTACATTGTTATTGTTATGTAGTCCCTAATTATATTTTGACCCTTTAGACTCCTATATATACCAAGGAGGTTTTGTCATTTGAATCATCCCAGAATTGTTCATTTATGTGATTTAAAGGGATATTGCTCCCTCAGAGTGGCTTATTATCTAGTCGATGATCTATCTTTTCTGACGTTTTTGTGTTATTTTTTATCTGGATACATAACTTATGAGGAGGAAGCAGAGATCTATCACACTCAATATTGCAAAGGCCAAGTATATTGCAGCTAGTTTGGCAAGTTATGAAACAGTGTGGCTTTAAAATCTACTTGCAAGATTGTTTGATCTGGTGCAGAAGACGACCGTGATGACAGGTTGAAGCACATTGAGTACCACTATATCTGAGACATGGTACATAAGAGACCAATGAGGCTCCAATGCATTTCTACAATCGAGCAGGATGTTGGCATTCTCACAAAGCCTTTGTCCCATGGTGAAAGTTTGTATACTTTAGGGACAAGCTTAGATTAGTTGAGAATGCTTCCCTCAATTAGAGGGAGTGTTGATGTTGTAGCATCAATGGGCAGACATTCTCCCTAGGTCAAGATATTGACAGGTCAAAGGTATTGACCAGCGGCCATGTAACATGGCCAGGGAGAATGGCCCAGAGTGCATCAAGGTCTAGAGTGCTCCCCCAAATTGACAAGAAGTACTTGGTTAGTGGGTAGATTTAGTGCCTTTAGCATCAAGCAAGTGTATTACCATTCAATTAGCATGCAGGAATGGTGATTGCCAAGGGCTTCACCACAAGTCTCAGGTGTTGACCAAGTTCCAAGTGACGACTTGGATAATTGGTGACCCAGGACTAGCCTTGACCCCAAAATACCAAAAAGTATTTGGCCTGTGGGGCCAATGGGTGATTAGATCCATTTGCAAAGGAGAGTTGACTAGTAAGCAACTAGATCCCTTTGCATGATGTTGATGCAATATTCTTTCCACATGAAGTGGATGGATACACTACACAACAAACTCATTCAATCTTTTCCTTGGATGGAGAAATTGTTTAAAAAAGAAGACATCAGAGAAAGTCAAAATTGAAAACCTCCCTATCCAAGAGGGAGTGTTGATTTTTGGTGGCTATAGTTGATATTCAACTCAGCCCTTGAAAAGAAAATCAAAAGAACAAATTTAAAATTAAATTTTGAATTTAGTTTGCCTCCAAAAGGCAAGTGGACCCTCTGTAAGGATAAGTTGGCCCAAATAAAGGTCGTGCCCCTTGGGCACCACAAGACCTCTATAAAAGGGACACTTAGCGTCCATTAATTGACAGAACAATTTGGATCAATCATCACATCCACATTCTTTTGCTCCCATGCAAAGAGGAATACTTTTGGGTAGAGTTTAACATGGACAAGGTTTTGCTTGTAAGAGGCTGAATGGACTCAAATATGGAGACCTTGTTTCCATGGAAGAAGGGCCAAAATCTAATTTCTGTGGAAGGACGAAAGTTCAAGAAGGATCTTATCTCTATAAAGGTATTTTATCTTTGTGGAAGGGTTGAAGCCCTAGAAGATTCGAGACCTTATCTTTTTGTGGAGGGTTGAAGCCCTACAGGAGGTCGAGAGCCTCAGTGTTGTAAACAGAAGGGAGCAAGACCTAGATTGAGGAGTTTTGAGGTTTGTTTTGTTCACATCCATAATTATTGGATAAGTAGACCTAGATTGACTTGCGAATATCGGAATGTACCTTTGATGAACTGAAGAATTTCTCCTAGAAAAGATTGTTGGGTTTTCTCCAGAGATTGGGTTTCCTAAGTGAAAAAATTCTCTCTGTGTGCTTGGTTGACCCTTTATAATCCTACTTTTAGTTTTGCATTAAGGTTGAGATTTTCTATGTATAATTGCTTAATGATGAATGTGACATAAGTGAACTTGTTTAAGAAATCATTGGAAGTAATTATCAGATTAGAAGATCATGAAACATCAACAATCTTGCCCCAAAAAGGGGAACATGAATGAAGTTCCAACAATTATTTTAAGCATAGGTTGATCTTAAGCATAAGCAATGCTAGCTAACCAATTTAAACAAACTCTCCTTTGAATTTTGAAGATGTTAATGACCCATGCTAATAAGACAAAATAGCGAAGCCCTGCAACATTTATATAAACTATAGTTAAAAAATTGTTAATGACACAAACCACAACCATACAAATTACAAATAAACAGCTCAGATACAACCTAACCAAGTGTAAAGAACCGGCTTGTGGGGGAAAAACTGCCAGCAAGGGCTGTAGTATGTTTCCATCTTGAAAAGCGCACCTGTGCAAACTATGAGGTTTACTTCAACTTTGAATACATACGGTCAAACACATTGCAGAATACTAGTTTTCTTAATTCATAATCCCTCTCAAGTTTTCTTAGCTATTATATATGACAAGGACCATTTGTCACAATTGTTTCTAACCCCTACAAATGGGAACAACTAAAGAAAACGGCATTTCTTGGGTCTTTTCTGTTTATTGCCCATTTTTTTCTCAAGAACAAGACCTCCCATTCTGGTTCTGATAATTAAGGCTCTAAATAGATCTAGAGAATGGTGCATAGATAAGGATAAAACATATGAGATACAACATGGTTTGGTTGGTGTACCATTAATTACTCATACGAGTGACTCTAACTCAAACAGTGACGCTCCTATTGATAGTATTGACTCTAGATACTGGTTGGTGTGCCATTGGTTACTCATAGGAGTACATCCGCCTCGGACAGTGACACTCCTATTGATAGTCTTGACTCTATACACTGATGACCTCGTATGAAGTATTCGACTCGTGACTCTTTACTATTTTAGAGTAATTTCAATTTACTATTTCACACTTCAGTACCTCTTATTTTGCTTAGTACTATTTAAGATGGCGAATAATGAATCTCAATCAATGTATTTCGTTTATAAATTTGAATTGTATTTATATCGTTTACAAATTTGAGTTCAATAATTACAATGCACAATAATGAATTTGTATAGGAAACAGGATGAATTGTTCTTGTTGGGATGTTTATTTTTATTTTTATATGTTTAAGATTATAATTTTAGAAACGAGGACCCGTATGTCTCCACATCCCCCATGAATTTCCCTAAAAATTAGGGGGTGTCTCCACACGTCCCCCTTGTGCATTTCAACAATCTTGTGCTCCCACAACCCAGAAACTTGGCAGAGGATTGCATATCAGCACCCACCTGTGGAGCTAAATGCACTTATTATGAATTAATGAAAAAAATTATGCATCGTTGGTAAGAACTAGGTACACACATTCCCATATGCAATGTTTATGAGATGGAGAGTGATGGCAGTGACAAAAGGTTTAAAAACTTAAAAGAACATCAATATGGAAAACAAATTCAATAGCATAGAACGGCCATGCATCATTAGATACCATGGGGCTAAGAAGCAAAACCAAAACAGCTCGTATCAAAATAGCACAGGTGGTAAAGTCTGAGAAACCCATATGTTGTTGTTGATCGAACACATCCTATGGGTGTGGATTTAGTATCATTTTGAGGCCATATCTGTTGACAAGATTTTCAATGATGAAAGTTTTAGTAAGATAAACAAAGTTCATTATCAATGTCACTAGAGGGGGCATTATAGAGGGGGAAGCTCTAGTGTGACAACTTGAATATTGTATTGTTTCACACACAACACTTATATGTATTTACAAAAGCACTTCTAGAAGACGAGTTTATGAAGCATAAGGAGGTTAGGAAGGCTTTCTATGTGGTTAGTGCCAAGAGTTAGAGGTGAAAAGAAAATGAAGATGGTCAATGTCACAACAACATCTGACAATGACTTGGATACAAAGTTGCTTCATGCAATGTTTACTAAAGGATTTATTGAACATATATTTACGACGTTTATCAACCTAAAGAAAGTTGATTTTGAAGTAAAGCAAAGAGTCGGGAAAGCATAACTCATTCAATGTCAATTGGCCAACACCTAAAAACATAACTCAGTCAAGAGGATTCCAGGGTTTATACAATTTATAGAGTAAGTTTGTAAAAGCATTTCACTTACTAATCTAACAACAAAAATGGTCAATTCCATTTGATAAAGGCAGTGGAAGCTACATTTCAATCCGTAAAAACAGGCAATAACATCCAACCCAGTTTTAGAATTTACAAATTTCCCACAAACTTTTCTCATTACTATGTGATATTTCAAAATCCACAGTCTATCCATGAAAGAGGGAAGTGAAAAAAAAAATAACTCTTGCATTTCTGGTAAGGATGTGTTGGTTCTCACGCATTCAATCACCAAGTTTAGGCAATAATACTTGGTGTCAGCACATCATCATTAAGAGAGGCCACCAAAGCCTCAAGTACTCCTAACCCAAAAACAATTATCCATGCAACAAGCCAAGTGGGTAAGCAATTTACAAGGTTCTTATTTTTTTACCACAAGAACAAGATTAATAATGTTGTCACAAACTATATTTGATGGTCATAATTACAAGCTATTTTTAAGGCTGAACCTAGATGGAAAGAGGAGATATTGTGTCTATGGTAAGGACGTGTTGATTCTCATGCATTCAATCAAAAAGTTCAGGCAATAATAGTTCGGTCCGCAAATCACCATCAAGACAAACAACCAAAGCCTCTCGTACTCTTAACCTGAAAACCTTTATTCAAGCAACAGGCCAATTGCGTAAGCAACTTACAAGGGTTTTATATTTCACAACAAGAACAAGATTGATAATGTTGTCAAAGACTCTATTAGAATGGAAGAATTACAAGTTATTTTTATCGTTGAGCCAGGAAGGAAAGAGGAGATGTTGATAGAATATGCCAATGATCCAAAAGTTGCCTCTATGTTGCTAGATAAAGATAAAATCACACACAGGAACAAGGGCTTTTTCTGGGGTGACATCATCCAATACAAGAATTGGTTGTACCTTGTACCTAACTCCAAATTCAAAGAAAACGCACTTGGAGAATATCATTCTTGGCTTGCTTGACATGTAAGATTTTTAGGAATATATTTCAGCAGAAGGGCAAATTCTTTTGGGAAGGGTTGAAAATAGATATCAGAAATTTTGAAGCTTCTTGTGAGGTTTCTCAAAAGAACGACATAAATAACAAAAATCACATCAAATACTTCAATCATTGCCCATTTCAAATCAGAAATGGGAATTGATCAATAATGATTTTATAATAGGGTTGCCTAGTGACATAAGGAAAAATTTGACTTTTGTGGTCATTGATCCATTCACTGAGTGTGCTCAATCCATTTCTTTGGATATTTGAAATTTCGGAAAGCTATCTCACAAAAAAAACAGACCAAAAAGCCGGTTGACCAAAAGAAAAACATACAGATTCATATGCATCCACATGAATCCAAAACCATTTAATACACAAATATGCAATAGTTCTCATTTATATAGGAAGTAAGAGGGCACATTAGGAAAAATTTCATTTAGTGGAATACATCTCTGAGTCTGAACCAAGAATACATCAACAAAGAGACTCTAGATGGCCTTTAGCATTACACCAAATCATGCTACAGCCTATAATAAATACCTACATATCATCAAAAACATTGCCTATATCAAGATCCTCATATATCACCCTCTAAGCATTAAAACAAGATAGAAAAAGCTTAACATGTCAAATCGAGATCTTGTTTGAGTGATGGGTACATACTAGGGTCATGATAGAGGAGTTCAACAATCAATGCCACTAACACTAAGGTACATAGAAGGCTTGGTGCTCCTAATTAAATGTTGGTTCCATACCCTTGTACACAATAGAATCAAATATAAACATTTCAATCCCCCCAATTCGGAAATCCTAAAAACTGTTAAGTCTGCTAAATTTTGAGTAGGATCTAAAATGCGACTTTCTATTAAGTTTAGGTATGTTCTATGCAAGAGCAATTTATTTAAATTTTCATAGTTAGCAATCACATCAGTATTAGGATAAATTGCAAATAGAACATAAATATAAATCGCAGAAGACAAGCCAAGGCAAGAGGACACAAGATATGGCGCGAGCTAGGGACAAACCCCACAATGTGTGGGGAAACCCTTTGATCAAATCTTCTTTTATCTTCAAAGTTCAGCAGAGGAAGAGAGAGTACATTTACAACAGCAGTCAATACTTTGACTTATCTAGATCTAGCATAGATCATTTCGTATCATGATGAGATCAGTTGAAGACATTCTGCTTCAACTGATTCTCATCGTTCTGCATCTTGTCCATTTGTTGCACCTTCCCGTGTAGCACCATCATGCTGCCCATGATCAGCATGCTGCTCATGCTTTCATACATCACTGTGTTGCCTATGATCTTCATCATGTTGCCCATGCATCATGCTGCCCATTACTAATGTGCCCATCATCATGTACTTGGTGCCACTGCTGCACCATGCCTATTGTTGTCCCAATGTCCTTGTTGCACTGAGCTTGCTGCTGTCTATGCTTCTTTTATCACAGCAAACTAGCTGTCCTCTATAATACGGGTCTCTGCTCCATCCATGACTGCACCTAGTCACCGAGATCCCAAACCCAAGTCTGTAACTATGACGAGACTGTATTAACATCTTCAGGAGATCACTGTTACAGGTCTTAAGGCCTTTCTGCTCCATCCGTTTGATGTTGAGACAAGGCAGCACCTACAAGTATGCTTCCTAGATGTATGCCGAGATTATCATCAGCCTGTCCGAGAACACCATCTTCAGATTACAGGTATGCCGAGAGAGGATACTGCTCCTTGTCACGCGAGGGTAACATATCATTGATGTCGAGGTTGTCAACAAGAAGTCAGATCCATTCCAAGAATGTATTGAGCCCAAACTTCACACTTTGCTGTGTCCTTATCCAAGGGTATTTCTGCTCCACACATCCGAGTTTATGATTGCACCTAGGGCATCTCCTAACCTGCGTTAAAGCCTTTCCTAGGACTGCGTAGGAGCCTCCTTTGGGACAGCATAGGTGCATTCCTTCAATGAGATAATCCTCCTCCAAGACAGCATCCATAGGGCCTGCGTCTAAATGTCTTAGGGCAGTGAATAGGTCTCTTTAAACAGCGTCTAGGTCTTCTTCTCCATGACTGTAATTAGGGCAGCGTATAAGATTAGGGCATCATCATATTCAGCCAACGAAAATCATAGTGAATCTCCTTCTCCATAAACCCAAGACGTGGAGAGGAGATCACTTGAGGTGAGTTGTCAAATGACTACAAATCCTCACCAATTTATACTAAAACGTGGATAATGAATAGACACGTCGGTTGGGCTTCAAGAGCCTACGCAAGTGCTGGTCGGCTTGATAATAATTACATAAACAAAATAAATTC
>APFE031303433.1:24857-63228 GCA_000404065.3 Pinus taeda | reverse complement strand
CTCAAGAGGCTCAATCCGCAAATGAAAGGAGGGATAATATAGGCCCTAAATGAAGACTTGAATCTGCTGTCCATTGACTCTATATGTTGCAAGAAAGAGGCTCATCATCCACAGTCAGAAAGAGGATCTAAACACAGTCCTAAAGGAGACCTTTTTATGCAACAAGGAGATATATATGGAACCTTGCATTCATTGTCTAAGTAAGCTCTAAAAGAGCCCTTGCCACAGGTCTGAAAGTCACCTAATCTATACGTTGTCTGGTCACAATCCAAGAGGTTTGTATGCAACAAGAAAAGGCACTCAACTTCAGTGAAGAAGGGAAGGATGTTAGGGTCATTATCATGACTGTTTTGAAGTGCAAATGAACCAACATTAAGGCCACATTATAGTAATCTACTTTTGGGATGTTTGTAAGGACATTTGTTGCAAGGTTTATCTCTGTCTTCGGCAACGGATTGCATAGAAGACATTGCAGATGGACTGACCCCTTTTAGTAGACTGTTGGGTGACTATGGGGGCTGGTTCTAGCCTTATATTCTAGCGTTTGACAATAGCTAGGAAGGGAGACAATACCACAGTCTATTATGCCTGATCAAGAGGATGTGTTGAATCTGATGGGTGTGAATAGGGTGCTGTAGCAAGATGGAGTTTGTACCCCAACCAGTGTAGTGATGAGGTTGTTCATGAGGAAAGTTTAAGGTGACCTACCTAACAAGCAGTGACAGCTAGAGCAACAACATGATGTGTGCAGCATGATGATTAAGAACAACAAGTTGTGTACGGCATACAACTCAGCAGTAAAGCAACATGGTGCAACTCAGGAACATGGTATGATGTTGCAATATGATGAGGTGCAACATATGGACGAGATGCAGCACAATGACAGGTGAAGGAGTCACCTTGGAGAATAAGATGAAGCAGCATGTCTTCAACTGATCTCATATAGAGATGATCTATTCTCTTATCTAGAAAGTCAAAATGTTGACTTTTGTTGTAAATGTACTATCTCTCTCTTTCCCTGCTGAACTATTGAAGAACATAAAAGAAGAATTGATCAAGGTTTTCCCCACATTGGGGTTTGTCCCTGGCTGGCGCCACATCTTGTGTCCTCTTGTCTTGGCTTGTCTTCTGCGATTTATGTTTATGTTCTATCTGCAGTTTACTTTAATGTTGATGTGATTGCTAATCTGGAAAAGATATGGAGCTAACTGTGAAAATTGAAATAAATTACTCTTGGCATAGAACTTACCTAAAATTAACATGGTATCGGAGTTGAGGTGAAGACAATGCCCAAGCAAGAGTGAAAGAGCAATCAGCGAAGACAGTTGGGAAAGGACAAAAGGATCAGTGGATTCCTCATCCCTCTTCAAATTCATCGAGGGTGAAGTCGAAGTAGAGAATATTATCAAAATGGTGCAACGGAAGTTTTTAATGGCCTACCTAAAGATCACTTCATTGGGAAGTACGAATCTAAGGGTGGAAGGAAAGGCAGATGCCTTGGTTACAATAAGTTTGACCATTATGTGAAGGAGTGTCCGAATGGCAGAGACGCATCTCTCGATGAAGATAACAATCATTCCAGGGACATCTTCAATGTTCAAAGGAATGATTAGGGAAATGGTCGACTCTTCAAAGAAAGCAAGGAACCCTGGTATGAAGAATCAAATGTTTTTTTTATTAAGATAAAGAAGCATTTTCTTGTATTGGCTCTCTCCTTCATATTCTTTAGGAATCTGGCTTATTGATTGTAGTGCTTTAAGGCACTTCATTAGATAGATGGGTGCACTCTCTAATTTGGTAGAGATGAAAACAATTGTGGGATTATACTTGGAGCCAATGCCACCTATCCCGGAAGGGGTGTAGGGAATGTTATCCCTCAATTGAATGAGGGTAACTCAATTCATTTACAGAATCTCTTTTATGTACCTAATCATAAGAAGAACCTGGTGTCCATTTCAGCAATGGAAGTCAAAGGTTTCAAGGTGGCACTCATCGATGGAAGATACATGTTTGAAAATAGAATTTTCAAAGATGTTTTTGAGTTCAAGGTTGTATCAAGTTGCAAGAAGTCCACTGGGGACCATATCCATTGACACATAGCTCCGCAGGTCTGTAAGTCAGATGGTGACAGAGATGCCTGAATTCAAAAAGAGCATGAAGGTACATGTCTGAGATGTACGGAAGGAAAATCTTATAAGGGGACCATTCCCCTCATGCAACAGGTGCACAGGTTTGGAACAACTCGAGGAGTTTGAGATTCATAATCAAGAATCTCATGTATATAGGTGGAAGAAAGCCCTCTATGGTTTGAAGAAAAACAGCCTGTGCATATTATGAGAGGATTGATAGCTTTCCGATGAAGCTGAGATTCACTAGGAGTGAAACCGATCCAAACCATTACCCGAAGGTTGTGGATGATAGACCTCTCATACCGGCACCTTATGAGGATGACCTATTTCTGACAAGTGTAGATCCTCTCATTTGCAGAAGTAAGAGGGAATTGGATTTCAGATGTGGAATGATAAACTACAAGACTATGACTACCTTGAGGATCTTAACTTTTAAAAATTATATGGTAGTGATGTCAGACCAGATTTGAGAAATGCCTCTGAGTTTCATAAACTCATTTGCGTTGATGTTCTTGGTGAACTTCCGTCCAAACATATGTTTTGCAGTTAGCATGTTGAGCTCATATTTGGTTGAGCATCATTGAATTGGTGCCAAGAATATTCTAAGATATCTTCGGGGCACAATCTCTCATGGATTGAGATACACTGCTGGAAATATGAAATTACATGATTATTCGAATGTTGACTGGGTAGGCAGTGTGGAGGATCACTAGAGCACTTCTCAGTGCTGGTTCTCTTTGGATTCTGCTTCGATATCATGGATGAGCAGGAAGCAAAAATCGGTTGCTATAAGCACCACCGAGGTCGAATACATAGCTATGAGTATGATCTTGTGTGAAGCTGCATGATTGCAGAAGCTCTTAAGTGAACTGTTTGTACACATGATGAACACCACTGTGATTCTCTGTGACAACCAGAGGTGGGATTCGATTATTGAGGAGTCCCGTATTCAATGTTTCTCCAGCAGACAGACGTCAAATACTACCTTATCTAGGATATGATAAGTCAATGAGCGAGGAATCTCCATCACAACGAGATGATGTACAGATCGCTACACTTTGTCAAAGCCCCGGGGAAAGATCAGACATGTGATTTTCCTGAACGACTTGGAATTGTCGAGAGACCCATGTAAAAGGGTCCTGCATGTTGCATACATCGAGATTTGGGAGCTCTGAGGGCTTGGGGCTCTTACTGGAGCAACATACGACCACAGGGTGACTCAACCTCCCCTGGTGGTGCACACTGAACAAATAGATTAGTTCTCTTGTGGGCCAGGATGATTCGTTCTCCATGGCGATTGTGGAACAGGATGATTAGTTCTCCTGTGGGCCAGGATGGTTCGTTCTTCATGGCTATTGTGGAACAGGATGATTCGTTCTATTGTATACCAGTATGATTAGTTCTCCATGGAAACCACTGGACAAGATGATTCTTTCTCCTGTGGATAGGATGATTAGTTCTCTTGTCGAGGCATCCTACCCATGCAGTCTGGGACTCCTGGGAAGTACCTCTCATCTGATCACTGAGCAGGGAAATGAGGATAGGGACCATAGTAGTACCGATGGACACATCATTGTATCTACCATACTCCCTATGCTAGGATGACCTTCATTGACCTAGGATCAATGATACTGATCTGGGACCGGTGAGAGTGCTACACCCTCTGAAACTAACTTCGGGTCAGTAGAGAACTGGTCTGGGACCAGTGAAAGTGGTACACACTCCAGACTGACTTCGGGTCAGTGGAGGATGGTATGAGACATTCTCGATTTATTCTTCTTCTTCATGGTTCAGCACAACAGAGTAAAGCTAAGCAGACCTGATAAGAGCAGAGTAGAGCAGTGCAAGGCATTGATGGCAAAGATAGTATAGTCGAACATATGGATTAGCGGATGGAGTTCTCCCTAGTTGAGAGGGAGTGTTAAAATTGGAAACTAGGGCCAAAATACATGTGGGTCATCATATTTATGGCAGCTGATATTTTTCTTGGATCCCTCTCATTGAGAGGTGTAGGATTGATCTAAAGATCATCCGATTCCAAAAAGTATTCATGGAGTTATGAATTTATTTGTGTTATAAGACAAATTGTCAAGTCGGCCAGCAACTTGTGTAGACTCAGAAGCCCATAGTCATGTCTATTCATCATCTGCATTTTAGTATAAATAGGAGAGGACTTGAAGTCATTTGTGAGACACACTCTTCATGTGATCTCCTCCTCTCCACGTCTTTGGGTTTTTGGTGAAGGAGAGGACACTAAGAGTACGCTAGGCTAAGTAGATGATGCCCTAGCCGCAGTAGTTGATTCCCTAGCTGCAGTGATGCCCTAGCCACAGTGATTCCCTAGCTGCAGTAGCTGATGCCCTAGCCGCAGTAAGCCACAGGCTTATGAGGAGATCTACACGCAGAAAAGAGGAGACTTATGTACAACATAAATAAGCCCCTATATGTTGTCTCAAGAGGCTCAATCTACAGGTGAAAGGAGGGCCAATATAGGACCTAAATGAAGGCATGAATACGCTGTCCATTGACCCTATATGCAGCAAGAAAGAGACTCGTCATCCGTAGTCGAAAAGAGGATCTATACACAGTCCTAAAGGAGACCTGTTTATGCAACAAGGAGATATATATGGAACCTTCCATCCACTGTCTAAGGAAGCTCTAAAAGAGCCCTTGCCATAGGTCTGAAAGTCACCTAATCTATACGTTTTCTGGTCACAATCCAAGAGGTTTGTATGCAGCAAGAAAAGGCACTCAACTTCAATGAAGAAGGGAAGGACATTAGGGTCATTCTCATGACTGTTTTGAAGTGCAAATGAACCAGCATTAAGGCCACATTACAAGAGTCTACTTCTGGGCAGTTTGTAAGGTCATTTGTTGCAAGGTTTATCTCTGTCGTGGGCGGCGGATTGCACAAAAGACATTGTGGATGGACTGAGCCCTTTTAGTGGACTGTTGGGTGAGTATGGGGGTTGGTTCTAGCCTTATATTCCAACATTTGACAATAGCTAGGAAGGGAGACAATACCGCAGTCTAGTATGCCTGATCAAGAGGCTCTGTTGAATCTAATGGGTGTGAATAGGGTGCTGTAGCAAGACGAAGTTTGTACCCCAACCAGTGTGGTGATGAGGTTTTTCATGAGGACAGTTTAAGGTGACCTATTTAACAAGCAGGGATAGCTAGAGCAACAACATGGTGTGTGCAACATGATGATTAAGAGCAACAAGTTGTGTACAACGTACAACTCAGCAGTAAGTAGCATGGTGCAGCTCAGGAACATGGTATAATGTTGCAATATGATGAGGTGCAACATATGGACGAGATGTAGCACAATGACAGGTGAAGGAGTCACCTTGGAGAATCAGATGAAGCAACATGTCTTCAACTGATCTCATGTAGAGATGATCTATTCTCTTATCTAGAAAGTCAAAGTGTTGACTTCTGTTGTAAATGTACTATCTCTCTCTTTCTTTGTTGAACTATTAAAGAACATAAAAGAAGAATTGATAAAGGGTTTCCCCACATTGGGGTTTGTCCCTGGTTGGTGCCACATCTTATGTACTCTTGTCTTGGCTTGTCTTCTGCGATTTATGTTTATGTTCTATCTGCAGTTTACTTTAATGCTGATGTGATTGCTATTCTGGAAAAGATATGGAGCTAACTGTGAAAATTGAAATAAATTTCTCTTAGCATAGAACATACCTAAAATTAACAACATTACAGAGTTTAGATTGGATTGGATGGTGATCTTTTGAAGTTGAAGCCCAGAGAGAAGGCCCTGAGCTTTGAAGCTTTCACCATCATAAGTATGAATAAGGCAGAAATCACAAATAACAGTTTAAAGGGTAACTGAAGTCACAATTCAAAGGCTACTGATCTTAAAGTTCTTGACATTTCACCTGGAAATGCCATCCCCATGTGGAGCCACTATTAGGGTTCTATAATAATAGGATTCATAATTTTTTTTTTTGTAAACTAAGGTGGTACTCATTCTATTACTGTGAATAATCAGGCTTTACAAAATATCAAAAAGGACAGCATAAGCCCGCCCACGAGGGGAAACCGGGACGTAATACCATCTGAAGTTTTTAATAGCAATCCAGAAGTAAAAAGTCTTCAGCCTAGCAGACATGGCTATAAGAGCTATACAGTCTTGAAACTTCTTATAACTAACGCTAGAACTATCGTTCTGAATGTCCTGATTGTTCCTATCATGCATATAAACAGAATCAAAACCAGAAAACCAGAAGCAAAATTTAATCATAAGAACAACTTAGTCATTGTCTCCAGCGTGCTGCTTGTTGGCAGCTTCCTCAGGTTCAGGGGGGTCTCTGTTCAGCATCTTCTGGATGGAGTCCAACTGTTCTTCCTGCTTGGCCATAGCTATACGCAGATAACTAAGCTCCCTGCGAATCTTTTGATCCCCAAGAGCCAGCTCCACCATTTCTTTGGCCACATGCTCCATGGCCTTAGCAAGAAGCCCCTTCATAACCCAGTAAATATGCAGAGATTGCTTAATAAGGGACATCCGTCCTCGGGTATGCCCAGGATCGTGGAGGAGAAATTCCAGGTCGCCCATTTCCTCATCCGAATTATTTTGCAAGGCTTCCTCCTCAAGGAAGTCCATAATTCTGCGCACACCCGGGTGAGAGTGATGAATAAAATCCTGCTCAGCCCGACGGATGCGACGACTGACGGTTTCGTTGGGCTTTCTTCCTTTGCCCGAGCGCCTGGAGGACTCACCTTCCTCCTTCATCGGTTCATTCTGCCCTTTGCCCCGCTTACCCGATTGGGCTCCTTCATTGTCAAAGGGGATGCTGTGCTTCCTTCTATCAGAGCGGCGACACCCCGTCTTCTGATACTCAGGCAGATCAGTCTTAGCCTGCTGCTTATTCTTGTCGATTGGGGACTTTTGGGGGTTCCTGCGACTGCTCATACCACGATAACCCAGGTCATCCTTCGGGGCCTCCTCCCCCTCCTGAAGCGGAGAGCAGCATCTTCTCATGCCATAGTTGCAGGTCTTCGATTCCCGACAATTTCGTTGCTCCGTTTGATTCTGAACAGTTTTGGGATGGCGCTCACCGACCTCCGTCGACTCCGGGACCCTGTCCTCCTCTGAATTATCCTCAATCTCCCACACGGAGAAAGGCGGGTCTTCCTGCATAAAGACTCGGCCATCTTGGCTCCTGTTTTCGTCCTTCGCCTTCCGACGAGAATCTGCTTGTTTCAATTTTCCTCGGGTCTCCATACTATCCGGAGGCCTGGCCCGAAGATATCTCTGTCTGCTCACAATTGTACCAGTGTTCTGGCGGCTTTCAATGGGAGCCTCCGAATTTCTCCACCTTAAGACCTCGCAGAATGCCATAACCATCTTCCTAACGTAGTTATAAGGCAATTGCCTTTCATCGAGGGTACGAATTGGATCGGTTTCCAAGAGGAGCCAGTAGATCGCCGCCAGGTCTCTACTCTCAGCCATCATATCCTTATTACTCCTCGTAGCAGTGTTGTCAGGTGCACCGCTGCCATCGCCTTTCTTAGTTCTGCCATTAATTACCTGATCGTGTTTGTACTTCTGATTAGCCTCTTCACCCGCCGTCATTACGCTGCCAACAAGGATTTGGATTATCAACCTGGGTGCCGTGATGATGACCACTGCAGGTCCCGATAGCCCCATATTGTTCAACCGAAAGCTCCATCGACCCCTTCTAGGCCAGCTCACTGATCCGTGTATTAGCATTGAGGTTTTTTTCATGATCGGCCATGATAAGGTCCGCCAGCGCCTTCCACTCCTCATTTCCTTCCACTGCCCTCCATTGGCTGTCGATTTTGGTGCCCTGTCCTCTGCAACCCCAATTGGCCAACCAATCCGCGACTTGATTTCCTTTTCTACGGACATGACTAATAATTATGTAGTCGATCCGTTTGAGGAGTTCCGCGATTTCTTTAACTATTCCGGCAGTTCGCCAGCTCTTAGCCACCTTCTCCCATCCCTGCCCATTGTTAAGCCTCCGCAGAATATCCACCGCAAGTTGCGAGTCCCCAGTGATTTCTAATTTGGAGTAACCATTCCTGACAGCTATCTGTAGGCCATGGTGAAGAGCCCATAACTCAGCCTCATTATTGGTCATCTGGCCACCCCAGTCAGCATAAATCCATCTGACACATCTATTGCTATCTCTGAATATCCCTCCGAAACCAGCGTCACCCGGGTTCCCTTTCGAGGCCCCGTCAAAATTGAGCTTAACAAACTGGTCTCTGGGATATCTAAACTCTTCAGGACTTTGAGATCGCATATCCTGGCTAGTTGGACCTTTGAAGTGGACCATTTCAGGCTTGAGATTTAGTTTATTCAGGATTTCTTGCTCCTCCGGATTTGCCTTCCAGTCATCATCCGCCCATTTACTAACTAAGATGGTCTCCCTTATACTCTCAGACACCCGGGCCCAGATTACCTCCGGATTTTTGGCGGAATTTTGGAATATCCTCCTGTTGCGTTCTTTCCATGTCAACCAGAGTATGAAGGGGGCGGAAAGATTCCAGGCCCTCTGGATCACCCGGCATCCGAAGGGTTCCTTATTCCAGTTAAAAATTAAATCATTGAATTCCTTACTGATAATTCCTGGTTTTTTGAACAATCGAGTGGCAAGCAGCCAGAGTTTCTCTGAGAACGGACAGCTGACAAACAGGTGGTCTCTAGTTTCCGTATCAGTGTTGCACAGAGAGCAGCGAGATGGGGCAATAAATCCTTTTTTCTGGATGCGATCCCAGGTTAAGATTTTGTTTTTAGTTGCCAACCAAATAAAGATTGTCACCTTCAGCCACCAGTTGGTCTCCCAGATTGTATTCCAATCGATATTACCATCTCCTCTGTCCTGTGAGACCAATAGGTAATAGGCCTCCTTGGAAGTAAAGGTCCCCTTCATAGAATTCCCCCATCGGAGGATGTCTTTCCCCCGACGAACTCTAATTCTTCTTGTTCCCATTTCTTTCCTGTACCCCTCTTGAAGCTCTGGAGAGAGCTCCCGAGCCCAAGCTGTCGGATCTTCCCAGACTCTCCATCCCTCCGATATGTCATTACCTTTCCAATAGTCCCTTACTTTAATTCTGTTCTCTTCCACTCTGTCACGGATCTGGGTGAAGTTCTGGATACTATTCAAACTTTCTCGTTGTTGCCACCGGTCACCCCAGAAATTGGCTTCAGCTCCACCCTGGATTTCCCAGAAGGTATGTTTACCATTCAGATCCCGGTTTTGAGAGGCTAATTCCCAAATGGCAGAGCCTTTGGGGATCTCCTGAATTTTTAGGATATCAACCTGAGAGACGGGCATGCTATATTTAGTCCTCCATATGGCTTTCCAGAGATCACTTCCGCCACTAAGCCATCTCCACCACAGCTTGGCACCCAGGACCCTGTTAAGAGTTTCAGGATCCCGTAAGCCAAACCCACCTTTTTCTTTTCTTTCAGTTAGTTGACTCCACGAGACCAAGGCCCATTTTTTCTTCTGATCGGATCCGCTCCATATGAATTTTCGAATGATTTCTCTAATTTTAGCGCAAATTCCCAGCGGAGCAGCCATAATCGAGAGAGGGTAGATAGGAATGGCTTGAAGAACCGACTTAGCCAGAACAATCCTGCCAGCAATATTCAGAACTCTGAAGGCCCAGTTTGCTACCTTGTTGTTAAGTTTGTCCAGCACTCCTTGCCAATTTTTCATTCTCCTAGAGGTATAGTCCAGAATATTGCCCAGATATTTGGTAGGTAAATCCCCTTTTTTGAATCCCAGAATTCTGATTAAGTGGGATTTGATCTGGTCAATTGTGTTGAATATAAAGATACAGGATTTATCCTTGTTGATTTCTAACCCAGAAGCCTCAACAAACAGGTCCAGGATCCTTCTGAGTTGACGGACTTCTCTAACCGTTGGTTCCCCAAACAACATTATGTCATCCACAAATTGTTGATGGGTTAAGGGCAAATTGTTTCCCCAAATTTTCAGTCCTTTAATTCTGTTGGCTGATTGTTCTTGTTTGATGAAGCGACCAAGGCCCTCAGCAGCAAGAATAAATAAAAAAGGTGATAATGGGTCTCCCTGTCTAATACCTCTAGAGGCATTGAAAGTTTTAGAGGGGCAACCATTAATCAGAACAGAGAAGTGGGGGGAGGAGATCAGGTTATGAATCCAGGCAATCCATCGATGGTGGAAACCAAATCGATCTAGGACAGTTTCCAAATATTTCCAATTTAATCTATCATAGGCTTTCGATAAGTCCAATTTAATCATCATTCCTTTTTGTTTTTTGACTTTTAGGGAGTGTATAACCTCCTGAGTAACAACAAGACCATCAAGAATCTGCCTGCCTTCGACAAACCCAGTTTGTTCGGCCGAGATTAAATTATCCAGGAGAGGCTTTAGTCTTTTGGCAATCAGAGAGGTGATCATTTTATAAATAACATTACACAAGGCTATAGGCCTGAAGCCACTAGCCTCTTCAAGGTTATCACCTTTAGGGATGAGAGCAAAAAAGGTAGAATTGAGAGCAGGCCATACCTTTTGATTAATCCTTGATTCCTCCACTAAGTCTAGAATGTCTTTTCCCAGGAAGTGCCAGCCCGCTTGGAAGAAATCCACCGTGAAGCCGTCCGGACCCGGAGCAGTCCCCTTTTTCATAGATTTCACAACTTCCTCCAGCTCCTCTATGGTTACCGCTCGCATGAGAGCTTTGTTTTGATCCTCAGAGACCAAGCGGGGGATAGCTGAACAAATCTCTTGAATAGCTCTCGTTCTATCAACTTGAGGTTCTGTCAGGATCTCCTTGTGGTGATCCATCAGGACTTGTTCAATTTCATTCTGCTCAACTACTCTCTCTCCATTCTTATTTTTGATTGATAGGATCCTGTTTCCTTGCCTATGTTTGATCATAGCTTGATGGAAGAATTTAGTGTTTCTTTCCCCTTCCTTTAGCCATTTTATTCTAGATTTTTGGCGCCAAAGGATCTCCTCTTGTTTCCTTCGTTCTTCTAATCTGCCAAGAATGATTCCTTCCTTGTTGACACTTTCTTCTGTTCTTCCTTCTAATATTATCTTCTGTTGAATATCCTCCATTTCTTTTTCTAGTTTTTGTTTGTCTTCCAGGATATTGCCAAATACCTCTTTATTCCATCTTTTGATTTGGGCTTTCAGCGATTTCAATTTCAATTGGAACGTATGCATCCTGCTTCTGCCTTTACTAGTGCAATTTCCCCACCATTCCTCAACTTTCTTGATGAAATCAGGGTCCCTTAGCCAAAAGGCTTCAAATCTGAAAGGCCTTTTTCCCTGGATTCTCTTAATGTCAATTTCTAAGCGAATCGGCCAGTGGTCAGATCCTAAAGAGGGTAAGATCTTAGCTTCCACAAAAACATCCAACTTCATGATGGCTTCCGACACTAGGAATCTATCCAATCTGGAAGCTATTTGGTTTTTGCCACCCCGTCTATTGTTCCATGTGTAGACTCCGTTGATACTTTGAATATCCACAAGCCTGAGTTCTTCGATCACGTCATTGAAGCTGTCCATGAAATGATCTCTCCTTCTAAGTCCTCCTTTTTTCTCGTCCAAGGATCGAATTGGCTATGGTTAGTCCTGTAATATTGTACATACTTTTTCTTTCTGCAAAATGTTTTCCATATTAAAAATTAAAAAATTCAAAGAGGGTATGTCCTAAAGGAAATATCAAAGGACAAAAAGAATAAGAAAATATCAAAAAAGTAAAAAATTATGAACCCCAAATAAAAACAGACCATGAAAGTGGGCAAATTCAAGTGCCACTACTTTTACTTTACTATGCAAAATAATGGTTGTGTGCAGCTTGTCATAAATTCCACAACCCATGATAGTCAAATTGTTTAATCTTGACTAGTTCATGTTTTAAATTTCATGTTTATAGATAGAGAATAAAGATCTAGCCAAATTGTTTAATCTTGGCAGATCAATAGTTAGATAGAGGAATAAAATGTGCTCATAAGCTTAATCTAAGCCATTGCAAGTTATAAGGTTATAATTAGATAGTTTACTTGTCAAAAGAAAAGGAAAGAAAGGGTCTGCTAGCCTAAATGCACCCAATAAATGAAGAAAAAAATGTTAGAATAAGTAAAGGGTAGGTAGAAGAAAGGTTGTATAAGTACAAGGTTGTTAAAGCATAAGCACATTTATCATGCTTAATCATATGATTCAGTGTGCAGGAGCAGTTATGAAAGTGAAAGGATGTTCACAAGCCAATTTAATTAGCTTCCTCTCATTTCATTTCGTCCCCCACTACATACTTACTAATTTCCCCATTATCCCATCATTTCTTATGAATGTACCCTTTTCCCTTCATTTTGACTATTACCCTTGGTTTCACACATTTACCTAGCAAATTACCCTCCAAAGGTCATCCCCCTACCCTAAAACCCTTTTCCCTAGTGTGAAACCCATTCCCATTGAAAAAAAATCACATTCCCCTTTATTAATTTCCATAAAAACCTATAAAACCCTTATTCTAAGTTTAATTCCCCCCCCACATTATTTAATTAACTCCCCGATATAAATCCTTTTAACCCACCACCTTTGGTGCGGTTAAGAAACCCTGCCACATTCAACCCTAGTCCCACTTTATTAATCCCGCTCATTGTATTTTAATCCCCACTTTATTCATTAATTAATTACAGTTAGTTGTAATTAATCCCCCTGGCCTCGCAAATCTCCACCCCTATTCCATCCGTGCAGTTTTACCATGCGACAGCCATTAGATCTTTCACCCTCAGATCTGACGGCGCACATCCATATCGTGCTCATCCCCTCTCTGACCTTTACCAACCTGAGAGCACGCGAGATTCGTGGTTTTTCTCGGGTCCCATTTTGCTACGTAGTAGCACCAGGCGAAATCGCGTGCTCCTGGGGAAATACCGCCCGACTACCAAAAGCGATGCGATGGCCCCTGAAACTGCCTCCCCACCAAAAGCTAAATCATCCACTATTCATTATGAATTCCATACCAAATTCTAATTGTTGCCGGTTAAAAGGCCGAAGAAGCCCATTTCGAATCTTTTCGCTCATTTGCATTGTGAAAGCTGCCTAAGCCATTCTGCGCCACCCTGAGCCTCTGCAACTGAATTTGACTGCCGATTACCTTCCGAACACGCTCTAAACACCCAATTCAGCCATCTAGTGCACAAGTAAAGCAACCACACCCTCTACAACCACCATTGAAACCAGTTCGCAGCTTATACCATCAATTTCAGGTATTTTTGAGAAAAAACCAGAACGACCCTCTCAATTTGAAAACATACGATTATTTCAAACATTAATTAAATTACTTAAAGTATTTTTCCCTAAATTTGAGAGTATTTCCACCTGAATACCCAAACCCCTATTCTGCAAACTGCAAATTACCCTTTTACTCCACCAAAGTTTTCAAAGTTTCACTTCAACAGTCTGTATAAGCTTAATTCACACCTTTCCCCCTAAAAAATGGCTACCCAGACCTCTTTGGATGTGAGGCATGTGTCAACCCCTCACCTAGACATCGACCATCTGGCACTAGCAGACAAGGATTTCCAAATAAAAGACACTGCAACTCCAGCCTACCTTTTGAAGCTCCACTGTTAGATTAAGGACAAATTTCTAAACCATGCAATTGGAAATTGATAATTCATGGTTAAATTCGAAATTTTGAGGTAAAAGTGTTTACCAAATCCCTAGGTTATAAATTATAAGCTAATGACGCAGGCGGATTATAATAAAAAGATCAGGGAAGTAGCCAAAAATCAGGGGAATACTTCATCCATGAAAGGTATACCTACTGGCAAAGTATTGTATCAAACATTTGAGAATTTGTTTTACCTCCAGCATGAGGTAAAACGCCTTTTTACTAATAAGCCAACTTTTGCCAAGTATACAGAGGCAGATGAGATATACAGAAAATTGCTCAATATCCAATTACCAGATGTTGAGACATGGGAAAAACTCAATGATTTATTGTAGGAATACACAATAAAAATATGAAATGTACAGTAAAAAGTGAAAGAGCACAGTAAAAGGATATTGACAGGTCAGCAAGGTCAAAGTGTATCAGATGAAAGGGAAAATTAAATATAACATCCAACGTGAAGGCCAAACAACAAAGCAGATTAAAGGGAAAAAGATCAAAGATTAAAAGACAACAAAACCTAAATAACAGGAACAACAAATAGCAGTTCAATAGCTGTCTCTATATTTTTTCATGAAGATACTTCTTTCTCCTAGATTTATTCCAAGACAATTTGGGATATTTTTTAAATTCTTTTTGTATAAATACTTCATAGTTCGAAGTATTGGGTGTGGATTTCTATACATTTGTAGAGTTATTTTGATCCTAAAACTAAGGGTTATTGTACCAATTTTCAAGTCAATAGACTAGAGCAAGTAATAAAAAGATTGCACTATTGCATTCATGAGACGAGCTATTGCAGTGAAGTATCTTCTTTGTTTGATTTTGTTACTTTCTTATGTGTTTCATAAACTTAAATGTTTTCTAAATTTGAATGAATTAACTAGAAATTTAAGTTAGAATTTGTTTAAGTACACTCTGTTTTGCATAGCTAATCATTTATATGTTTTCCTCTGATATCTGGATTTGAGAACCCTTAATTGCTCTCCCATCCTGTTTGAATTCTTTCATTTCTATTCATAATCCAGCATAGGGAACCCTTAATTGCTCCCTGGATCCAATTGGAAACCATTTCACCATCAAGCCTTTGAGATCTGTAGTAACTCCTCTATCTTGCCCTGTAGACATTGTTTTTAGAACTTTATCCAATCCTATTTGTCTGACATTTTACCCCATAGCCCAATGGTAAAAGACAACCATTTTTAATCTAAGTAAGTGATCCCACCACCCAAATTCAAATTAAAAATCCCATCACAATCATAACTAGCCTAAAATCAATTAACTAAAACAAAGTTAAATCATAAAGAGAGAGCTCTCTTTGAGATTAGGAAGGCTAGATCCTGATCTCCAATGTTAGTTTGTGGTTACCTCTAATGTTTATTTCTTTAACAATTTGTAAGGAAATTTTGGAGTGATAAAAACCATCATCCTTATTCACCTCCCCATAAAACATCTTGGCCAATGGATGCACGAATATCGAGAAAAAATTAAAATGCCTATAAGTGATGAAGGTCGATTTCTCGAAAAGTGTGCATTGGAATTTGTTGAAATTGCTTGAGCATGTTACCACCATCCATATGCATCTCCCCCTAAAACAAATTAGTAAATGGATGCACGATTTTCAAGATATGACAAAAATAGTTTTATGCTCTGTGTATTTTGTCTTCCTGTAGCAACACAGAACCTTCCTATAGCATTTTAGGACAACAAGGAAAATGAATGGGAAAAGCTTGGGAATGATGGGTGGATGGTGGAAATAGATGAGGGTGATGAATTAGCATGGCATTGGTCCTTCTAGAGCATCCGAGCAAAGGAGGAGAAAGTCAAAGTTTGACTTCCTTTGACTTAAATTATAATCAAGTTTTCTTTCGGTAGCAAACCTATTTTTGTTACTTGCAGAGGTTAGAGAGTACCTGCATTCATGAGAGAGAGATACATGGAGAAAAGACTTTTTTGTTTTTTCTTCTTTTTTTTCTTCTAGGCCTACTAACTACCTCAATGAGGTTTTCACCTAGGATTTTTTATTTTTTTCTCTCTCTTTTTCCTTTTTTTCCAACCCATTGACCACCTCATGGAGGTTTTCAATAAATGAGCCAATCTCAGGCACATCAAAGGAGGTTTTCATCTGAGATTTTATTTTCACATCCTACTCTACTTGAAAAACAAAATCATTTTCAAGTGTAGGAATACTTCCAATGAAGCCAAGTGCACATCAAGATGACAGATAAACTGATGTGTAGGCTTGAAATATATGCTTTGACATATACATTCATTTTAAAGACCAAATGCTTTGACTTTGACAATATCAAGCTCAATTGAAGAAAAGTGTGTTACTGCAACTTAATGAATTTCTGGAACCATATTTTAATATAGTTGTGATTCCCCTAGTTAAATTGCTCATCTGGATCATTATTAATGTCTTATTCTACCATTTCATTCAAATATTCCTCTTTTTGTAGATTATTCTCTTGACCACAAGTAGGATCTGATGATAAACATGAGGGAACTTACTCAATCTCTGATTTGGATGTCTTCTCTTCATCAAGTGCAACCCATTATTCTTTGGTCTTCTCATTTGAATCTTATATTTTTGCATGTTGTCCTTGAAAGACATTAAGAGAATCTCTTTTTTGCAATGCTTTTCTTGAGATAATTTGAATACCATTGAGATCAAGAGGAGATTTTAGGAAGTGTTGTACCTCAGCATTGTAAGTGGATTGAGCTACTTCCTTGTGTGGGTTTGGAAATGGTGGTACAAGTAGTTGAGTGAGAGTGAATGTTTGAGATGGATTTGGTTGAGGTTGTGGTTGTGGTGGAGGTGGATCGTAGGGATAACATGGAGTTGGGTATGGAGGATATTGAGGAAAATATTGAGGATATTATGAATGGCCCCCATAAGTTCTTTTCCAACCTTGTTTCCAAGATTGGTTTTGGGGTTGAGATGACCAAGGTTTCCAAGGAAATGGTGTGTTACAATTACTTTGAGATGGATGTGCATAAGCTTGAAATTTTGAATTAGGCTCTTGCATCATACCAGGTTGACTAGGCCGCCATGGTCCTCTTAGAGCTACACAACATAGCTGCATTGTCAATTGACTTTCTCCATTGTCCTCTTGGTAAAATTCCTTCAACCTTGGTAATGAGGGGAAACATTTAACATCATGTGATTCTACATGGACAACACAAATATCAACATCTTCTTTTTTATCATTTTGTATTCTTAACATTTCTACTTGTTTTCTTAGATTGCTAAAATTTTTTGTTTTAAATTCATTAAAGAAATTCTCAAGTTTAGCTTGACTTATCGATCTTGATGTTGATTTACTTACTCTTGCCCTTCCTCTTGATATGTGTTTGCATGTTTCACAAATTTCTTCAAATGATACTTGGTATACATCACCTTTACTCATGAGATCAAGGAGATCAATCCACTCATCCCTAATTGTTCTCAGTAAGAGGCTTTTTAGTGTGTCAGATCCTAAATGATGTAATTTTTCCCTCTTAACATTATACACGAACCTGTCTATTAGATCCTCAAGGCTCACATCTTCTTTTTGATTCATTCTAAAGATTTCTTCTTTAAGGTCGTGATCTTTATATTTTTCTAGAAAGATATTTTTCATATCATTTCATGAACTTATTGAATTAGTCCCTAAACTCATGAACGATTTAAGAGCTCTATCCTTCAATGTTTCTAGAAACAATCTCAACTTTTGAGTGTTTAGTAAGTAACCATAAGAACTACAAAGGATTTCAAATTCAAAGAGAAAAGTTTCTGGATCCTCTGACCTCATACCATGGAATTTGAGAAGGAAAGATGGAGGGATGTTCTTATATGAACATTGACATCAGTATCTTGAATGGGAAATCCAAGAGGATCTTCCTCATTCTCATCATCTCCATCAATTTCTCCTACCTTCTCTATCACCTCTTCTTGTTCTACCTGTAGAAATGAATGGTGATGTGGCTCTTACTGCACCATGTCATCAAATGGGGGGTTGGTGTTGGAGAAATTTTTTGTTTTTATGATTGAATGAAAACACTAATGCAATGCATGTTTATATTCTTGAAATGAAAGATGCCTAATGCAATTTTTATTATATATATATATATATATATATATATATATATATATATATATATTTATTTATTTTATTTGTTTTATTTGTTTATTATTTTTATTTTATTTATTTATTTATTTATTTTTATTTTTTTCAGAAAGTAAAAGAAATGAATCACTAGGGAAGAAAACAATACATACTTTGACACCTCCCCGACAACGACGTAAAAAAGTGACGAGCCTCAGTATTGCAACAAGAATGTTGCAACTCTCAAGGCTACCAAATTTAATTATCAACTCGAGGTTCATACAAACTTAAGAGATATCAACATTATATGTGTAGCATACAATGTGTCCTTCCTTCACTGTCATAATGTAATGGAGTTTATGTAATAAAATCCTAAACTAATTGTAAAAATGAAAATGCTCGAAATGGAAACCTTAACTTATTGCACGAAACAAAATACAAGGAAAAAAAAGCTATTATAATGCAATAAAGAAAATATCATGAAATAAATATCAATCATTACATTTCAAAGAGTTTAGATCCATTGACATATTTCATTGGGTGTGGCAATCAAGAAAAACATTATTGTATTATCTAATTCATAAATATGTCCATTAACCCAAATTGTTGATATGTTTTGCAGGGGTAAAAGGGAAAGTCATAAGTGGTGTTTATTCATCCTCAACTATTTATTTAGATCCTAAGGGTTATGGTTCAACCCTAAGGGACAAAAACCAAAATTTTTGAGCAAATCTAGGCAAGTATACACATGCTGGAAGGTGCTACATGAAGTTACACGCTGCTATAGGAAGTTACATATTTGGTACATGAAGATATAATTCACCGAATGACCAAGTAAATAAAATCCAAATTGCATGGGAAATTTTTATTTATTTAATATGATGTATTATGTCTTCATTCCAATTGGAATCACTCAAAAATACGTTTGTTAACACATGCTAAAAAATAGCAAAAAGTTACTAGTCTAAAATCTAGAAATTCGAGAACTAATGAGCTAGTTAATATATCAAATGCATAACCTAATCAAGTGAAAATGCAATGGGGAAAATTATGTCATTAAACTAAATTTTTTTATGATCTAATGCAAGTGGAATCAACTCAATTTAATCTCATTAGCATGTTCTAAAACATAGAAGAAAATTACTACTATTTGCCACAAGGGACTTCCAAAAATTTCAGATTTGGGAATAAGCAAACTAATCCAAGTATCTCAATGATTACTATGACCTTCCAAAGTTGTTCCAAGGATGAAATAATCTTTGTTATCCTGCAAAAGAACTTACATCAACCATTTAACCCAATCCTACAACAAGAAATCATCAAAACTAAATGCAAAAATAGAAAAAAAAAACAAGAATAAGAGATGCATGTGAATAAGAATTGAAAAGAAGAAAAGTAAATTATACAAAAGGGATCTGAGGCTCCTAGGATAGACAAGCCCAAGGAAAATAAGGTTCCTATGAATTAGATCAATATTTAGAAGTTGAACATGGCACAAATCTTTGTTATTTCCATTAATACAATTACATCCTTGCAAGAAACGAAAGTGGAGCTGCAAAAATACGAGTTCTCTCCACAAGAAGACTAAGAAAAATCAACTGCTAGATGAAAATTCGAATTGGTACTTATACAAAATGATTAGGAAGCATTCTCCATGAGAGGAGTAAGCTTTCTCCTCTGAAATACCTCAAATAGTGGATCTGGTTCCCAACACTAGGAATCTGCATTAAATGATAGGGAACACATTCCTAGATTTTCTCAATCATTGGACCTCCAAAATTTGTGCAATAATTTCATATTATATTGCTGATTTATTATTCAATATTGACCCTCTTGTAGTAGGGAGAAAGCCCCTAAATTATCTCCTCCTCCAAATCTCCATTATTTGCCCAATATTCTCACAATATTCTACAAAAATAAATAACATTAGGCACAAATATGCAATTATCCATAAACCTTCCTAATGAACATATTAAAATTAAAAATACATTATCTAATGCAAAAAGAAAGGTTTAATGTGCTGAAGAATGGTCAAATGGGCCTTAATTTATGTCTAATTTAGAGGCCCATCACCAAAGCTCTGAGACCTTTTCTCTCTCCTCTCTAACAGGACACATGGCAATGCCCGATTGGTCAAAGATGAAATCAACACAAGTGATGTGGAAGTACGGGCCAGGCCAGGGGACACATGGCATGAAAATTTGGTGCTTTTGGGTACCTTAGTGGGCCATTTACGGGTGGCATGTGGACCACTCATAGAGTGCCACGTGACACTGATGATGTAGGTATGACATCATCCCGTATGGTCAACCCTGGAATGTTTGAGTACTGCATTCGAAGGCTTCGTCAAGATGACTAGGAAGTGGGAAATTTTGCAGTCAGAAGAGAAAACTCAACTCAAATAAACAGTTGATTCACTTGTGAGTGGAGCGAGGGACCCACTGGGACCACTCATCCCTAAAGGCAAACCTCGAAAGGTTTCGAGTTGTAGCAGAGGAGAATGGTGGGTTGACGGGGCCAGGACTCATCGAAAGTGGAAAACAATAAGAGAAGAGCATAAGGTATCCCCATGGGATACGTAATCCCTACGACATGACCCTAAAAGGAAAACAAGGGAATAATTTAAAAGTGTTGGGATAAAGGTGTACGGAACAAAGCCCTAACACTTAGTCCTATGCAACAAGAAGATCAAGGTTGCAGAGATAGTTTGTAAAGAAAATAAACCTTGAGGCTTAAAGGAGAAAATGGTCCACAAATTTTAAAGCTAAGTGCTCAAGGACTAAGGTGGTGGTCATAGTGCCTTGGTCTTATGGTCAAAAAAGGGCCAGTGCACTTGTGTTAGGGGCTTAAAGGAGAAATTCAACGACATAGACGTTATTGGATTTTTTTTTGGCATTTTCCCTATATTTGGAGTTTAACAAAAGTTGGAACTAGAACTAAAGTCCCAAATAAACCCTGTAATGTGCCAGAATAGATGAAATTAGCAGTTTAACTCAGAAATTGAGTTTTAAACAACAAAGAAGTGTTTGAAGATATGTAGATCATATTTAGTATAGCTAGTTGAAGAAGGATAAAGCCAAAAATAAGGCATTCATGCAAATATTAAGGTGAAGATAACTTAGAAGAAAGAAGCCTAATTTGAGCAAGGAAAAATTCTTTATAAGCATAATCGATTGACAAATCCTGCAAGTGTGTATGTGAGTTGGGTTGGATTGAGGTTGCTGGTATGGATGGTGAGTTTCCTAATAATCAGAGATTGTTGAAGGTGCTTTAGTGAGTGTTTGAAGAAACAAAAGAAATTATTTTGTAAAAAGATGTGGCATTGATGGTTCTAGTTTGAAAATGGATGAAATATGAATATGTTAGCATCATGTTTACACCTTCATTTCAAATCAATGATGTAAGTCTATCTTTTGGCAAGTCATAACAATATAAAGGGGGGTGTTGTATTAATTATAAGGTTTTCTAAGCCTAAGGAAATGTGTCATTAGAACTCTTTTACCTAACCCTAAGTCTATGAAATTTTTTTCTTAGTGATTTGACCTATAGTAAAAATTCGGTTGGCGCTAGGAAATTTTTTCGTAGTGCTTTTTAAAAAAATTTAAAACTTTATTTTCGACACGCTAACCCATATTTTTTGAGCCCTCAAGTTGTGATTTGTAAATTATTGGTCCTCCACCTGCATGATATGACATTTTCCATAGTTTTTTAGCCCAATTGAGTCATTTAAGATCAAACCCTAGTTTTCCCTTTTTTCTTAAAACCGGTTTTTCCAGCAAACCGAGATTTGCAGTTTTCTAGTGCAAAAAGGTTACTAGTTTTCTTGAAGTCCTCTGTTAGGGTATTTCAAGGTCAGTAAAGGTGTTTGTAGGTCTTGGAGCATTGTAAATGGGTCGGTCGAGATATGTGAAGATTTCAGAGGTTGAATTTTATGAAGGGAAGACTTGAAGCTAAAGAAGCCAACAAAGAATTTGGTAGAGGAGGAAGAAACAAAATAGAAAATCTCCAAAAGCAAAAAGGGCAAACAAAAAGTAGACATAGAGGATAAGGAAGTCAAGGCAGAAGTTAGGTTTCAGGGAAAAATTCCTCACACTCGTAACGAACTAAGGTTGAATTTCAAATCTAGAATGAATCCTAAGTTCATAGAAACAATTATCATCCTTGATGAAGAAGAAAAAATAGATCAAACTTCAAAGAGTAGAAAAAGACAAAGGAAAACACAGTATGTTGAGAAGAATAAACGAAAAAACTTAAAAGCTTAGAAAAGTCCACAAAACCTCACTAGAAGGATGACAAGGAGTCAAAACAAGATGGATATCCTTGCTCAAGTCGGAGAAGACAGAAAAATGATTAGTTGACTTCAAGAGCAGAATATTACATAAAACCTAATTCTGTTGCATCAAACCCTAAGGGTTCTTCAAAATATTGGCTTACTTAGGTTAATATTTCAAGTATAAAATTATTTTTGAATGTAATGTCATCAAATATTAGATATTTTTGTGGTCGAGGAAGTGCAGAGAATACAAGTCAACATAAGGAAAAATAACCTTGAAGTAACATGTTTACCAACACTCCATTTCCTCTATTTTAGTCACTATGTTCAAACCGAGATTTCATGCAAGTGGCAATGAATTTTAAAAACTGTAAGAGTTTTTTGTTGTGAACGGGTTGATTCAAAAAGCATGTTTCATATTTTACACAGAACTCATGGTTTAGAAACTATAGAGGAATGTTTGAGGCCAAGTTTACATATTTTGTAATTATGTATTTTCTGTTTTAGTCATCGTTTTCAAAAACCATTTATGAAAATATGGAGATGAATTTTGAAGAAAAACAAGAGGTTTTTGGAGAAAACAGATCAATAAAAAAAATAGAAATCCCTCTGTTGTCTAACATGTGTCATGTTTTGGAAGATCCAAATGCACCTTTGGACCCTATTTTTAGGAATTTTCAAGACATTTCGTAATTTTGTTTCCTATAAATATGCCAAGTCAACAAATGAAGGCCACCTCACCAAATTAGACTTAGAGAAAAAAATAAAGATGGGTTTTTGGATCCATTTATTTTGTATCTTGATGGTTATTTTAATTAATACTTTCCACAAATTGGATTTGAATCTCGATTGTATTTTCCTATATATTTCATCAAAAATATGAAGAAATGGTTGGGTTTTTTGAAAATATATAGTCATTCTTTGTGTGTTTTGAATGCTTTATTCATTTCATTTGCCAATATCAATATATTCTGACTAGTGATATAAACATCCATGCGATATTAGGTTCTAGTATGAACTCTGTATGTTTTTCAGTTTCTCCTTTATAATCTGATGAATGTATTCTTTTTGAATGTTTGGAAAAGATTAATTATTTCATAATCCATTATGTTTTGGTCTCTGAGTTAACTTTTCAAAGGTTCCCATCCTGATCTTCTAAAGCCACCATAGGATTCATTGAGCATGCCACATAGTGGTGGATTGGTCTTCTTTTTCTTCATCCATCTACAACAAATGGAAAAGGTCTAGAATCTTGTATCCACCTTGCCTTTATCAATAATGATTAGAAAACCTGTTATCCTAGATATTTGACCTAGATATTTGACTCCATCACCCAATGATCTATTGGTTTTGACCCAACCAAACCCTACATCAACACAACCTATCTAAATTTCTAGCCACAGTGTAAAGGTCAGAGAGAGCCTTCTTTGGATTGAAGGGGCTAGCCTTCAATCTACAAGTTGGAGTGAAATGGTTAACTTGGGAGATTCTCCTACAACCAAGAGAAAATTTCTAAGTGATAATGCCTTGGCGACCATACAATGGATTACGAAAGGTTTATCTTCCCCAGAACTACTTTGAAGACCAGATCTACTTTCTGAGAGAAAAAAGAAGGTTAGATAAGATAACGGATGTTCGATTTGTCCTAGCAACTCCATTGTCAGTGAAATCTAGAATTTAAAGTGTCATTGGCAACTCCACAATACGAATATGGCTTCAATGGAGGATTACAAATCTATATGCTCCTGTGCACTGCTCACATGTCCCTATTTTTCCAAGTTGTTTTCCCCGCATAGACTGGAAAACACATCTCCCAAAGTTCAACTATCAGGAAGGAGATGATGCAGTTTTGCGCCTGATTAAGTTTCACACACACACACACACACACACACACACACACACACATATCTATATCTATAGATATAGATATATATAAAAGCTTGTGATTAAGTTTGATGAGGATTTTTTAATGAAGATGTTTATGGATACCTTGGTAGACAAAGATAGATCATGGTATGAGAGATTAAAACCAATTAGCTTATACTCAAAGATTTTCACATAGTATTCTTGTAGTATTATGCAACGTTTCATCCTTCTTTGTCATTTTTCCAAAACTGTTGTGAGTATTGTGAGGATTTTATTAAGTACTTGCAAGTTATTTATGATGATGATGAGCTTATGGATGATGAAATTATACAATCCCTTTATGAATATTCTTCTCAACAAGAAACAATAGAAACTAGTTGTTGTGATCATTAGAACAATTTTCAGCAGATTAGAGCTTCTCCCTTGACAAAAAATGAAATAGATCAACTTATTGGTGTAGACAGTGATGTTTCATCCCATGAAATTGATGAAGATATGCAGCAAGTTTGTCAACTTTAATGTGACCAAAAGTATGAGGATAGTCAAACAATTGCCTCTTCAAATCAATCATTTTCTAAGTTTTTGTCTCATGATGAAATTATTGAAAATCAGAATTGTGAAAGTGCTCATATTGGTGTTTTCTCACATTCACAAGAGTGTAGAAATTCCTTGTAAATTCAAATTGCTTATGTAATTTGATAAAACAATAGACTTGAATCTACTCTACTCATCAACAAAAACAATTGATTGATTGAGAAATCATAAAGCATACAAGAGAAAGAATTCAATCAACACATTACACGACGATTTCCTAGGGAAGTCCACATCTAAAAACCCCCATTATCTGTATATTGCAAGTCAGAAAATATGAGAAGATTATAATGCTTTTCTCAAGCCCAAGTAACCTATCCATTATCTCTATCTATCTCACATCTTCCTAAACAAGCCTTGGCCAATACTTAACCAATTTTCTGCTTGCCCAAGTCCCTATTTCCTTTTGTTGTTTCCTTGGGAATTAGCCCCTATTAATTATGGAAATTCCTCAATTGGAATTGCACAATCAATCATAGGCCTTCCTCTGACTGCATGCACCACTTGTACAATTTGGATGATTAGACAACTGATAGTACGCTTCCCTTGAACTCAAATATCAACTGGGTGACTCTCAGATCGCACATGCATGAGTTATTTATGGTTGAATTATCCATTAACTGGTTGAACACATAAAGCAACACCCCACTGTTATACCTCCTACTAGTTACTCCATCATTTGGAACTAGTTAAACTGAGTTAAACTGAATTAATTAATTACAACTCAAAATAAACTCAACCAAGGCTCCTATAAAGTAGGATCCACTCTACATGACTCACTTTAGACCCGCAAATCGAGTTAACTGAACCAACTAATTCAAGTTAACTTAGTTAACTCGTACAAGTTGTCTTGTGATGTGGAATTAAATTTTTTGACCTAATTTAATTCAAGGTTAAATTAAATCAAGATTTTATTTTTGAATTTTAAACACTCCCTCTTAACAAGAAATAGATTATCAAATACCCCAATCCTACCTCTATGGAACTCAAGTTTTCCTCTTGACAATTCCTTAGTCAAGATGTTTGCATCACGTTCCTCAGTAGGAATGTACTCCAGCAACATGATTCTCGTTTGCACACAAACTCGTAAATGGTGATACTGGATGTCGATATGCTTGGACCAATCATGAAAACTGGATTTTCATAGAGTTTGATACAACTTTGATTGTCAAAGTAAATCACTGTAGGATCCATCTACAAACCAAATAACACAACAAGGATCTTCCTCATCTAGATAGCCTCACAAATTGCTTGAGTAGTAGCGATGTACTCTGCTTCTGCTCAACTTAATGAAACTGATATCTACTTCCTAATATACCAAGAAACTGTTATTGACCCAACATTGAAGATTCCCTTTGATGTCCTCTTCTTGTCTGATGGACTCCCTACCAAATTTTCATCTGTGAAATCTTGCATCTTCACTCCTTCTGTCCGTTTATACCAAATACCAAACTGAGTGGTGCCCCTGAGTTATCTCAAACCATGTTTAGCTGCCTTCCAATAGAGTTTGGTTGGCTTAACCATTGCTTGACTAAGCTGATGAACTGGAAAACACGTTCGGTCATGTGTTCACCAAGTACATAAGTCAACCCACAAGCTGCCTATAAATAATAGCCTCTACTACTCCACTTGAAGTAGCATATTCCTTCCTCCAATTCTCTGCTAGAAGAGTCTCCATGGGTTTGTTGCTCTCCATGTGGAACTTCATCACTATCTCATTGGAATACATAACCTGAGAGACAAACAGTTCCCCATCTCCTTGTCATACTTCCATACCAAGGAAATAATGCATGAGCCCCAAGTCCTTCATCTCAAATTTTCTTGCAAGATCCTCTTTTCAAGATTTGGCCAAATTCTCATCAACTGTTAGAATTAAATAATCGACATATATTGCTATAATCAATAATTTACCTTCAACCACAATATGGTAAATTTTTGCATCTGCTTCACTTTTGGTGAAGCCCAACCTGGTGAAATAGTTTTCGATCCTTTTGTACCAAGGACGAGGTTCTTGTTTCAATCCATACAACACTTGCTTGAGTCTGCACACATGCGACTCTTTGTTGAAGGTCTCAAATCCTTCCAGCTGCTCTATGTACACCTCTTCCTCAATAAATCTGTTGAGGAAGGTTGTCTTCACATCCCTTTGATGTATTTTCCATCTCGTTTGCACTAAAAGTGGGATTAGATCTGATTGAAGAGTTCCTTCCCACTAGAGCAAAGGTATCCTAGTAATCAATTCCCTCCACTTGCGAGAACCCCTTGGCCAAAAATGTGGCCTTGTGTTTCTTGACACTCCCATCTACTACTTGCTTCACCTTGTAGATCCACCTGGAACCTACCACTATCTTTCCCTTTGGCCTTGGAATAATTTCCTAAGCACTATTCTTGATAATGGAGTCATACTCCCCTACCATGGCATGAACACATATTGGTTGTTGCAATGCTTCCTCGAATGAGGATGGCTTAGTCTCTACACTCTCGTTCATCAGAGCCATGTACCAAGTGTACTGATATGATGACCTCCTCTCCCTGCGTTATGATGTGGGTGCTCCCATATTCTCTCTAGCATCATGCATCAATCTATTAGCTTCTCTGGTGTGCTTCCTTCCATCTATGGATGTCTTTGCATGAGTGGGTGCTTCCACTCTCTGGTCCTCTACATGTGGTTGCTCCACATCATCTAGAGGTTCTTCCTTTGGAGTTAAAAAATCCTCATCTACATGTAACTGATGCGCCCTCTCAAGGGAACATGTCACGACCTTCTCTTCATCAAAATTCACATCTCTACAAACAATTGTCTTCCTTTGAGATGGAAGGTACACTTGGTAGTTGTGAGGTGTATCAGTGTACCTCTCAAATATGCCCAACTCAACTGTCGGCTCTATATTTTTCCTTGCATCCTTGGTAACATGAAAATAAACTGATGAACCAAAGATCCTTAAGTGTGACACATCTAGTATATTCCCTGAAAAATATTCTTCTGGTGTACTCATCCCGAGAATTCGATGAGGACTTCTGTTGTAGGCATATACAACTTTTTTTCATGCTTCAACCCAAAAGGGCAATGGTAGGCCTTGATCATGTAACATTTCCCATGAAACTCCCACAATAATTTTGTTCTTCCTCTCAGCCACCCCATTCTGCTATGGGTTGTGGGGCGCTATTAACTCCCATTTAATTTCTTCTGATGCACATAAGTTATTGAATTCATTCGACACATATTATCCATTGTTATCACTCTTAAGAGCCTTACTTTCCTACCTATGTCTTTCTCAATAAGTGCTTTAAATTCACAACATTTGAAGAATTTATGGTCTTTCTTCTGCATGAAGAAAATGTAGCACTTATGTGAGAAATCATCTACAAATATCAGATAATACATCTGCATGGCTGTGGAGGCCATCGAGAATGTTCCACACACATATGAGTGAACTATTTCAAGGATGACTTGCGCTTGAATGCCCTTATCATGAAAGGCGGCTTTGGTGTAGTTCCCCAACATACACCCTTTGCATGTATCTTGCTACTCTAGTGCACCGTTGGGAAGTCCTGTAGAAATCTACTGTATGATCTTCAAAGATCCATGGTGCAAATGGACCAATATTCTATGCCATAATTCACCGATGTCTCTGCTCTGTGCCTTCTATGCTTTCGTTCTCAATGCTACACAATATTCTACATCCAATTTGCAGAGGTCCCTGATCCTCTTCACTTGTCCTATGGCTATGTGAAAGAGGAAAGCCTTTCCTTTGCTAAATATCACATCATAGGCACGGTCTTCCAACATAGCAATTAAAACTAAATTCTTCTTCAGACTCAGAACATTTGTGACATATTTTAATGTCAGAGGAGAATGAGGCTCCCTATGAAAAGTAATTGTATGGATACCATTTTCATTATACCTTCCATCATCTCCCATCTCGATGTGCATGTGGAGGTCCTTCTCCTCCAAGTCACTAAAAAATTATTTGTTGTTGGTCATATGGAATGAGGCTCCACTATCGATATACCACACACTACCCATCACTGATGTCACCATGCATGAAATGAATGTGAAATACAACTAGAATTGTGAAGCTAGAGATTTACCTGCCGCTCCTCCTTAGGGCTTCTTTCTGGCCTTATTGACAGTGAAAACATTTAATCTTTGAAAAGTCCTTCTTCTTACTGCCCTGATTAGAATCCCGTTTGGATTAAGATTTACTACCTTTCCCTTTATTTTCCTTTCCGTCCAAGGCACGATTCTCCTCCTCATCATGCTTGGATGAGGTCCCATCTCTGGTGTTCAGCCTTATCTCTTCTTGCACCAAGTCGAACCACAACCACTCCCACTTTGGAAGATTCTCCCTCCCATTTACTGAATCTTGCTAGCTATGCCAGCTCTTGGGAAGGCCTAGAAGTGCTAGGCTGACCAGATCATCTTCAAACATTGTAATAAAAACACTCCCAAGCTCATCTTGACATTGTGTGAACCTGCTTAAGTACTATGGTATTGTGTCACCCTTTTCCATCTTGATCTTCCGAAGCTTGTACTTCAGTTCCAACTTCCTTTGGTCACTTTTGTTTCGAAACAATTTTATCAAGGCTTTACACATTGAATATGGTGTATTCTTCCTGTGGATATTCGAGACAATATGATCTCGAACTCCTTCTAGTATTATCCTCCTTGCCTTTGCGACACATTTCTTCCACTCTGCCAAATCTTGAGCATTAGCGGTTGGAGAATTAGGTATATCATTGTCTATGAATTCCTTCAACCTATTGTCTTCCAACACTGCCTCCAACCTATCCTTCCAAGCAATATAATTTGGGCTACCCTCAAGGGCATACTTGAGTCTCAATCCATAGAACAACATCCCGTTGGCTCTGAAGAATGATGATGCAAATTTGATTTCACCCGCAAAGACAAACTCATGTTCTTCTCTTCTAATATGATTTCGACTCTGATACCATGTAGAAGTTCCTTATATATTCAAACTTCTTATATAATTTTCTAAAACAAAAGACTTGAATCTACTCTACTCATCAACAAAAACAATTAATCGATTAAGAAATCATGAAGCATACAAGAGAAAGAATTCAATCAAAAAATTACACAATGATTTCTTGGGGAAAACTAGAGGTAAAAACCCCTTCTATCTGTATATTTCATCAGTAAGAAAATATGAGAAGATTACAATTCTTTTCTCAAGCCCGAGAAACCTCTGCACTATCTCTATCTGTCTCACAACATCGTAGACAAGCCTAGGCCAATACTTAAATAATTTTATGCTTTCCCAAGTCCTTATTTCCTTGCATTGTTTCCTTGGGAATTATCCCCTATTAATTAGGGAAATTCCTCAATTGAAATTGTGCAATCCATCATAGGCCTTCCTCTAATTGCATGCGCCACCTGTACAATTTGGATGATTATACAAATGATAGTAACTGCCCTTGAATTCCAATCTCAACTGGGTAACTCTTAGGTCATACATGCATCAGTTATTTATGGCTGGATTATTAGTTAACTGGTTGAACACATAAATTAACACCCCACTCTTAGAACTCCTACTAGTTCCTCCATCAGTTGGAACTAGTTTAATTGACTTTAACTCAGTTAAGTTGAATTAATTAATTACAAATCAAAATAAACTCAACCAGGGCTCCTATAAAGTAGGAGCCACTCTACATGACCCAAGTTAGAACCTCAACTTGATTTAACTAAACCAAGTCAAATTAACTTATTTAACTCATAGATGTAGTCCCTCCTGGACGAACTCCGTTATCAACATCTTGTTATTTCATGTGCTAACGATTGTCATGTTCCTCTTCTTTACAACATGCAAATGTATTCATAAATTTTCTTTTAAAAAAGCAATCTAACACATCATGAAAGTAAAAGGTCTTGGAAGGGTCCTTTGTCACACCCAAACCTGGATCACTACGCAACATAAGAAGCAGTTGGTGGTAAAAGAAACTGATTTCACGTTGATTGCAAGGCACTTGTAAAAAATGGGACCCTATGAAATACTGCGAAGATACATCCCAGAACATGAAAGGTAGAGTATTCCAGAAAAATCTCATGGAGGAGTCATAGATATACATTATGAAAGAAAGGCCATTGCACAAAAAAACTTGCGAGATGGGTTATGGTGGCCCACAATACATAAGGATGCAAAAGAGTTTTGTGATGTGTGTGATATATGTCAAAGAACAGGAAGGCCATCTAGAAGAGATGAAATGCAATTAAATACACAAGTGATGTTGTAAGAGTTTTACACATGGGCTATTAAATTTGTTGGTACTATTAACCCTTTAGGAAAGAAGACTGGCGCAAGATACATAACCATTGCAACTAATTATTTAAAGAGGTGGGCTAGGGCATAACCAGTGAAGGATTGCAGCACAAATACCGCCACGAAGTTCATTTTTGAATACATTCTATCCAAATTTGGGTGTCTGAAGATATTAATGAGTGACCGACACTCATATTTCTTCAATCATACTATTGAGGCACTGATTGAAGATTTTCGAGTACACCATAAGAAAAGTACCCCATATCACCCTAAAGAGAATAAGGCAGTCAAATATTTCTATAAAATTATGGATAATGCACTCACAAAAGTGTGCAATGTGAACAAAATGACTAGGATCTAAGGATTACAACGGTGATGTGGGCATAAAGGACAACATGCAAGAAATTGATAGGCAGGGCACCTTTTAGGTTGGTATATGGACAATAAGCAATCATGCTTATGGAGTACATAGTGCCTAGTTTAAGAATTGTAACCTTCACAGACATGGAAGATTATGATATAATGGAGGAGAGGATGGAAGAATTGCTTGCTTTGGAGGAGGATAGGTTTATAACAGGTTTTCATCAGAAAGTACAAAAAGAAAAGGAGAAAGCCTGGCATAACAAGCATATCAAGCAAAAGACATTTTGGGAAGGAGATATCGTACTATGATATGATAGCAAATTTGCGAAGTTCCCAGGAAAATTTAAGACACATTGGGTAGGATCGTATATCATCAAACATGTCTCTGATGGTGACATAGTTTAGCTCGCAAAGTTAAATTGTTAGTTGATTCTAGGACGAGTGAATGGTAGAAAATTGAAGGTATATAGGGATGACTATGTCCATGGAGATTCACACTTAAAGATGAAAGGAGAAGAGTCTTAGTGCCACCTGCAGTTGAAAGTGGGCACTAGACTATAAAATACTCTACAGAAGGGGACTTCACCGAAGAAGGTCACTACACGATATTCAGAAGTATGTTGAAGCAAAAAAGAACCGCATCGAAGGAGGATTATTGTGCGATATTTAGCAGTATGGTGAAGTAAAAAAGAACCGCGCCGAAGGAGGATTACTGTGCGATATATAGCAGTTTGTCGAAGTCCATAAGAACCATGACGAAGGGAAGATTACTGTGCGATTGTCGAAGGTAACTGGAAAAATATGATTGTTGAAAGGAAAAAGTTTCCATTAAAAGAGAGTTGTCATTAAAAGGCGTGGGAGAAATGCATATATGAAGAACAACTGGTCGAATCTAGAGCCATACATGCATTAAATGAACAAGATCTAAGCTAATCATGAGGTTTGAAATTCAAATTCACTATACAAGTTATGTTCTGCTCCACATTTTACACTTTGCTATTTGGTGAATTTAGTTTAAGAATTTGCAATCAAGAGTAAGTCAAGTGTATGTCAAAGAGAAGATTTGAAGAAATTTCTCAAGCATTTGTAGAGAAAGGGCTAGCAAGAGTCATGGAAGGCCAGGCTGGAGAACCGAATGTACCCCTATCCCCAAGGCATGCGAGGTTGCCATGAAAACAAGTAGTTACAAAAGAACACCCCAAGAAAAGAACCAAAAAGAGGCCAACTGGAGCATTTGGAGTAGTGCTAAGAATGTCCCCAAGGAATAAGACAACAAAAGAGTAGCAGACAAAGACCAACCAAGATAAGAAACCTAAGGAGAAGGCGAAGAAGGCAGTACTGTAGGAAGAACTAGAGGAAATCCATGACAATGAGGAGGAAGAACCAGAGATGCACCAGATGGAGATAGAGGACACAAAAATTCCCTCTGTGCTACCACTATATTTTCCACCAAGGAAACTTGGTGCTAAGCTAGTTAAGGACCTGAAAGACACAAAGTTCGGCAATTTCACACCGATGCTACGAGAAAAGTGCCATTTGAAGGCGAAGTGCTGGGGAAAATACCGCAATTTAAAATGGAATATTGGGACTTTAATGATAGAAATATATATCCATAGGTCGAGCCGAGCAAGTACCTACACTATGTCTATTATCTAGAGAGTAGAGCTACGAGATTGGAGCCGCACCAGTGGGCTAGGATTGCAGAGATCAGGCTTGTTAAATATGCTATATGTGCCACACTTTGGTAGAAGCACATCTAACACAACCTGTTTTTGACTATTACTGGTATTAGTGGATGACAGATCCCTCTAGTTGGGGAAGAGGATCCTGATTGAAAAGATGTTGATAAGAAGAATTACTGGGCAACCCTACTAAGGGAAGGACCCCGCTGAAGAGTTTGTTGACAAAAACCAAGACAAGGAAATGACACAGACTATGAAGGATAAGTTCAGGATTATTAAGAAGTCGCATGGTTACGATAACAACTCTATTAGCGAAAAAGGGGTACGCTTCTCTGGACACATTTTAGTAGGAAAAATAATGAGGAAATGCAGAGCAAACGAAGTCCCCATAGCCATGGTTTCTTTGGCTACGTAGTGCAATGGTGGAATTTAGTTCATATTTGTTGGGTACTTATAAAATGAATTTTTTGAGGATTGCCACGAGGCACAAGAGGAAGGAAAAACATTTCATTATGCATGTTTTATTTATATCATCGCGTTGATAGCATGGAAGGAGTTGAAGGACTCATAATTTCTGGAAATCAAAACAGATGTATGTGACGCCGCGTGGTATGCCTCACTGTGGCATACCAAGGAGCCGTTGCACGCACAGAATAATAGAATTTTCTTTGTGCTATTGGACATGGATTTGCACATGGTGGTGAAATAGTATCCCAGGTTATCAACTAGCTTGTATGAGCAGTATCACAACATCGTAGCATTCAAGGCATATTTTCATAGAGTATACATCAAGGCTAAGAAGGATCCAATGAAGACACGACACCCTTTGCCATATTTGGTCACGGAAGATGACTTGCTTGCAATAATACAACAATGCTCAGCCGAATGGATGACCCCAACCATAGATGGCACTGAAGCAACGAGGGTCACCGTGCAACATGCAGGTCCAAGTCAAACAGACAAAGGAAAAGAATAGAGGAACCAGAGCTAGAGACAGAGGCAGAATAGGATATCCAGGACTTTTTCAGTGACGTAGATCTAATAGAGGAATCACCATTTCTCATCAAAAAGTGGGTACCTACAGTAACTACACGGGCGCATAGAAGAAATAAAAGGCGAGAAAATCTAAGGGCGTGATACCACTTGTCCTCACTGAGGGGGACATCGACGAGATTGGAGAAAAGTTCTAGGAAGTAAGAATAGAGACTTGGAGAAAGGTCAATGATCACTACAAACATCCAGACAACCAACATAGATAGGTCAGCTAGTGAAGTTCCAGACACAAAGGTCCATGAAGAGGAACTACTAGCAGAGAAGGTTACAAAGCTTGGCCTTGCGATAAAGGAGTCAAAGAATAATCTCGCAAAAATAAAGTTTGAATATGAAGTGAAGATTTTTGAGCCGCAAATAAGGCTGCATCTAGTCATGCCACTGGAAGTACATGAGAAAATGGAGAGGGATCTAAAAGTTGCAGTGAAACACATCTCCGACACAGTGGCAAATTGTGGAAAGTTACTAGATGAGACTATGAAGAATTGGAACTCACTGCAGGAGGATCCAAACATTCAGAGGATTAATGAGGAGCTATAGGAGAAGCAGAAGCGGTGGGAAGAGATCCTAGAAACTGTGAAGACCCTACCAGTCTTGCAGAGGCTTGCCAACATCACTGAAGGAAAGAATATCTAGAAAGAGATTAAAGATATTCAGAGGAAAGAGCATATTTTGACATAGAGGACTGAGCCGTGGCAGGATGAGGCCCTCCATCTTTCGAAAGCAGTAGATGAAAGGCTCAAGGAGTTATGACAAAGGGATAAATAAGTGTTGTAGAAGAATGTCGAACCAACCACAGAGGCATTTCCGGAAGAAGTGCATCGAGAGGAAAAGCAGGTAGCAGAAATAGTCCAGTAATACAATGTTGTCTAAAATGGCATCACAACAAAGATCAAGGGCACTGTTAGCACTCAAATCTACCTTAGGGTGAAATAAGGTAAAACTCAAGGCTACATCAAACCACGCTCAGCCTCGTAGCTAGCCCTACGAGGACAGGAGAGGGCTCTCTCCGGGTCAATCTCGGCAAAGATAATCGATGAGGCTCAAGATGACTAAACAAAAGCTAATTTTAGGTTAGATATGCAGTACAAAGGTTTGATTTGAGCTTTTAGGAGTTTTTGTGTTGAAACAAGGAAAGGCAAATTTGGGCTTGGGGATGAGGCACAGTTTTTGCAAAGGCCTATTTGGGGCAAGGTAGGTGATCGTCTTGATGCTTTCAAAGGGAATGAATGGGTAGATCAGACTAGTGAGGAGCTAAGGAGAGAAAGAAGCTTTCAAGGATTCTCCTTAAACAGATGAAAACATGGAAAATCAAACAAACTTAAAGGCAGATCATAACCATCGATGGATTCTACCTTAACACTTCATTTGTTCAATTGTAGAAGATGAAAGAAGGAAAATGACACACATAACAACTTACAATTACTGAAAGAAGCACACCATCAAAACATAAAGCCACATGGATCCCAAACGGTGCTGCAAAACCCTGGTCTTTCCTTAGCCAAAAATGCAAAGAAAATATGTACAATAGTATGCCAAAGCAATCCCAAGTGTCCAACCTCTCTAACCCCTGAAAATGATTGAGAAATTACATAATATAGGCAAACCAACCCATTCCCTTGCCTCTAGGGGTCGAGCTCATCATCCTAGGAGCTGTTTCAACCAACTCTAAACAAAACACTACAATCTAGGCAGTCAAAACAACTTGCCTCTATAAGGTAGGAAACCAATTCATTCATTAAATTTTCACTCTTTAGTGAATGAATCTTCTAGAACAAGTAATTAAATGTCAAAATTACATCATGTTTAATCAATTACATCAAGAGAAGTAAAAAATTACATCACAAATCAAAACTAGTCAAACTGGCCGAATTTCTGAGCTGAAAGATGAAAAATTGGCCAAAAATCTCTATGCGCCGCGTGCCTGAGTTCTATGCGCCGCGCGCCTTTCAGCCTGCTTTTGGGGTACTTCCCGACATCCAAATCAAGCTCACAATAGCTGGTTGGAAAGCCCTGGATGTCTGCTATCCAACCCAAGTGGAATTTCTCAATTTGGAGCTCATTTGCCCCCTCAAAATGTCATTCTCTCGGAAGTACTTCCTGCTGGTGCAAAAGGTGGCAGAAAGGTGATTTTCATGGTGTTTTTAGCCCTTTTGATCATCCAGAACTTGATGAAATGCTTTGGAAAAAGCTGAGCATGCATAACTTACCATGACAAATCCAAAACTATAAAGTTTTCCTCCAGAAAGTGTCCCATTCATAAGCGCGCGCGTCAACACGCTACGCGTTGAGCTGAAAAACTTGTTTTGCAAGCCAAAAATTTCAAAATGACAAAATTTTCTCCAAATTCCTTGAAATTTGGGCTGAAGGTGCCTCATCAAGTGCCATGCTCAGCCAAAGAAGCTTCGGCCAAGATTCAGAGCCGATCTTGCCTTTTACTCCGTTTCAGTGTCTTCCTCGTGCATGCAGTTCATTGATGGAATCACTGTCTTGTTCGTATGATGAATCTGTCCGTCTCCATGGTGTTTGAAACAAGGTGTATGTTTGGTTTGGAATAACTTGTCATAAACAATCCATGCAAAGCTTATAAGATGAGGGTTGTTCTCATCTTTACCTTCATAATCTCCATGACGCCAATAAATTGGGTGATATGTTACATGATACCAAGCAAATGCCTTTGCATATTGATCATCTGAAGAGCTTCTTTCATCATCTCCATACCATGACCTGGCTTCCTTTTTAAGAGCCTTCACTTCATACAGGATTGTTTCCTTGAGATCTCCAAGCTTATAACCATGGAGTTTTGACAAACTGAAAATGTTTCCACTTACTATTTTTGCTTCATATATAATTCCATAATGGTACATTGATGTAGCCAATTCAGAGTCATGCCCGTTTTTTCATAATAATGCATCATTAATGTACTTTTGAAATCACCGCACCTCCAAATCCTTATCATATGCCTTCTCCGCAACTTCCTTTGTGAATGAGTTTATAGACAGAGTATGTGTTGCAACTTTCTTCACGGATTTGTAAAGTTTACCACCTATGTTTTCTTTAAACATTCACCATACAACAAATACCATCAAACAACCATCAAAATTTGGATGAAAAGCTATGAGAGAAGCTCAACCCACTTGTACAAATGATGATCCAAGCATATTGGGCGATTTTGGAGCAAAACTTTGAAGTTTTTGGGCTTGTTGGCTGTATACACTACGCACCAGCCCAACACGCCATGCGCTCCCAATGCGCCATGCGCATACAAATTTACACTGGCCAATTGAGCCCAATGCGCCGCGCGCACCCAATGCGTAGTGCGCCTTCTGTATGGGTCGCGCGCCACATAGTGCATTTTCCAGGAGGATTTTGGAGGCCTTCCCGGTGTCAAAATCGGGCGTGAGATATTTCGTTGGAAAGGTATTTGAGTCTAATTTCCATAAAAACTGGAATTTGTCAATTTGAAGTTCATTTTCCTTGTCAAAAATCAAATCTCCCAAGACTGGTAAAAATGTGCCAAATGAGGCTGCCTCAAGGAAGAGTGCTGTTGCAGTCAACATTTGAATGCCTTCCTCAACTCCAAATTGAGATCATAATAGTTCATTGGAAATATATTTTTGTCTAGTTATCCTTTGACTCATCAAGAAATTTATTTGGCCAACCAAGCTAGGAGAAAACTTGATTTTACCAAGGTCACTTCAGAGGTGCATCAATTCTCCCGAGGCGATTGTATTTTTTAAATTTCTCTAAAACCATGACACCTGTGTAAAACGTGAAGGGGGTTTTTCTTCCTTGGCCTGTTGTGGACAAAAACCTCTCTTATTTTTTCAAAATTCATATTTGATTGCTCTGAAACATCTTTTGAGTGAAACTTATCTCGATGTGTGAAACAAGGAATTTTGTCGAAATGAAGCGAAATGAAGGGGATAAGGGGCTTCTGAATTCTTGGGGAAATTTTTAGAAGTAGGGAGGGATGTTAGGAAGTAGGGGAAAGTGGAATCTCAGAGATCGAGTGAGGGGAAGTGGTCCAAAAGGGCAAAACACAGGCCTAGCCTAGAAAATTGCCAAGTTGTGGCAAGAAACTAGGGTTTGTGCAAAAATGAGGAATTTGGGGGATCTCAGTGATGGGAAGTGTTTAGTAAGGTACATGAAGGATAGGGGAAGGTGTATGAACATCTGGATAAAAGTTTTGCTGATGATTTGGCCATCCAAGAGAAATTGCCTTCAAAACCCTAGGAGAGGGAAATGAACCTTACCTAGGCACAACTGAGGCATGAACAAGGTGTAAAATGACCCAACGGAACCTGACGTGATGATAAAAACCTTCTGAATGATGATAGACTCAGCTGAATAGTGACATAGACTGACATTTGGGCAACTTTGA